>CAMOHE010026387.1:8613-29853 GCA_946598075.1 Artocarpus hirsutus | reverse complement strand
AAAAATATACATATCTTGTCAATCCTACTTTTAATTTGTTATCTAGGTAAATTTTGTTGATACGTGATTTGTTTTGTAAAAATGTTAAATTTGGATTGAATCTATGATAAATTTCAACATACTTCATATATATAATTATTGAAATTTTATCAACAATAAAATATCAGGATAGGAATTGGGGCGGGAATAAAAAAGGCCCTTAAAAATATTACTTGACTTTGTCTCCTTCTTTCCTTAGCAAGGATAAGGTGAGAAAGAGAATGGTTTTAAACAACGATAATGGTGACCAAAAAGCATTTTCCTACCCCATCCGGCACCCTAGCCATCGCTATATACTACAGGATCACAGTGGAAAAATATTCCCCAAAACCATAGTACAATTAATTTAATAAACATCAAGTAGCATCAAATGACATGGATCTTATGTTATAATCTCTAATGCAATGATGTCCAAGTCCAAATGGTCTTCATATGTCATTATGTACGAACATTAAAAAAGAAAAAGAAATTTTTATGGCTTGAAAACTCGTATTGCACATATGATTCCTTATTGTTGCAACACCTATAGATTAAACTAGTAGTGGAGGTGATTAGAAGGAGGAGGGGAAACTATTAGTGGATGCCATTTCATTTGTCACAACTCCACCACCAATTAGTCCACATCCGAAATTTTAGCCTAGAGACCACCCACCACTATATATCCCACAAATAAATAGGAAAAAAAAAAAGGTTCATTTGCACATTTGCTTAGTAAGTTTTCGTGTATGGGCAATGTATCCTCTAAATATAAAATTTGAAGTTCTTTAACAAAAATTAACGCGTGGCTTGTAACACGATGTTGTTAATTAATCGCATGACTTGTCATTTTTATCTATCTTAGTATCCTTAACCTAAATATCTTCAAATTAGAATCTTTAATTAATTTTGATTTAAAAATAAAATCGATAAGTAATAGTGAAAAACTAGGTCTCTCTCCTTCTCTGAGCTGCTCTGCTAGGTTTCATTCTTTTGTACTTGTTTCGCCCCCTTGCTTTCCCCTTGAGGTTATAGATCGGCGATAGGGCCTGTAGTTTCGGACACGCACGATGACATGATAAGAAAACGACACGAGATAAATGGGTTTGGACCGCACATTTATTAATTGTGTCATAAATGGGTTGACACAAATAACACGAAAATAAACGGGCTGGATTCGTGCTAACACGCTAAACACGCCTTAACACGTTTAATTAAACGGGTCGTAATCGTGTTAACACGGCATGACACGACCCGCCCATTTATAACACATTTAAACTTAAAAATAAAAATATTTGAAATATTTATAGTAAGTTAGTATTAATTAGATATTGTGTTTTTGTTAATTTTCTTTATTGGCTTTTTTTTAAAAAAAATTAATTTTTTTATTTTTTTAAATTTTTATTTAAT
Source organism: Artocarpus hirsutus (assembly GCA_946598075.1). Taxonomy (NCBI): domain Eukaryota; kingdom Viridiplantae; phylum Streptophyta; class Magnoliopsida; order Rosales; family Moraceae; genus Artocarpus; species Artocarpus hirsutus. The sequence goes on along the minus strand of CAMOHE010026387.1, from coordinate 28,428 downwards.
TGGGTCATAAACGTGTCATATGCGTGTTGTTATCGTGTCAACCCGTCACGGCACGTTTAATAATCGTGTCAATCGTGTCGTGCCGTGTTACACGTGCTATAGGCGTGTCTTGTTCGTGTTTGCATTTCTGGCACGTTTATTAATCATGCTGTGTTCATGTTTGGGCTAAACGTGTCGTGCTGTACACGGCATGAACACAATTATTGCCACCTCTAATCGGCAATGGCCTCTGGTTGTTTGCTGATGCTATCGATGGGGGAAGGGGCGAAACTATGTTTTGGTATGAGATGGTAAGAAAGACCAGGGTGGATGGACAATTGCAGGGTGAGCTTTAGAGGCATTGAGGGAGGAGTTTGTGGAGGCTATGGAGATGATGGAGCTGGGTGTTTGGCTGCTTATCTTAGGCTTGATGGTAGCTTGGGTTTTGGTTCTCGATCGTCACGTAATTGAGTGGTGCGACGAGGGGGCTACTATGTATAGGATGGGATCTGGAGGGACGACGGCGTCTGACAAGGTAAGTCATGGGAGGAGTCCAATGGGTCTATGGCGTGTGGTCTTTACTTTTGGTAGGAAAGTTTGCTGCCTTAGATTTAGATGTGTAGCAGGAGTGGTGTCATTCTTGGCTTGGGGAATGGAGGATGGATGGTGGTCGATGAGCAAGGGACAAAAGGCAGGTGAGTTTGGCTTCAAGGGTGTGGCGCGTCTGTGTAGTTCAGTGGCGATGGTCGTGTCATAGTTGGGCCTTTCTATAATACCAAGACTGTTAGTTAACTTTTTTGCTTTTTTTTTTTTTGTTTGGGTTGTGATCAAAGGGTTGGCAGTGATGGTCCCTTTACCTCTGGTTTTAGATTGTTTGTCTTCTATGTTTGCTATTTGCAAAAGTTGTGTAGAATTTAAGTTAGATCTTAGTCTAGGTCGTATTGTTTGTACCCTATTAAGGGAGTGTTTAATTTCAATTGACTGATTTAATCTATCCACTATTTGTGGTATCTTGTGACGAGCCTTATCAAGCATTAGATTATATGACAAGCAGGCTTTTTCCCGTTTTGAGTTTCGACACTTGCATTTTATCCCTATGTTATGTTTTTTCTTACTAGTGGATTTAGTCAATGGTCTGTGTCAAGTTCTCTTAAGATGGGTCATATGTGATTAAGTTTGTAATCTTCTTTTATTAATGGAATTTGCTTAAAAAAATTGATGTTAATTTGGTATATTCGTCACAAATATTTTAACTCAAAAGCTTTAATGGCCGAGGTTTCTCAAGTCAGTTATTCTAAAAAAAAAAAAAATGAAGCACATTATCAATAAACGAGAAATTTGGTGGCAATCGTGCAAACAAAAAGAGAGAGAGAGAGAGAGAGAGAGAGAGAGAGAGAGAGAGAGATACAGAGAGAAAACCCAAAACAATGCTGTATTTTCCTCTTCCTTACCCTCATTCTTTTATGTTGGGCAATATAATGAGTGATTATATTACATCATCAATAATAATAAATAATGCAATTATTCTATTTAAAACGTCCATTAGTGTGATTTTCACTAAAATATTTGAACGGATCATTGTACCAACCAAGGGTTGAAAGACAGAACAACTACACATTACTTGTAATTTCCCTAATGACACTTTTCATATGACCATAAAAGTCTCTTTCCCCAGTAAAAGTCTTTTCGTCAACAAATACCTTTTTTCATGTTGTTTTATTATTCAAACTAAAAGCATAACCCAATTAACACCCCTTGAAAAAAAGAGCAGCACCTGACCTAGGCATTGTACAAGTATGCATACGTATATGTCTACCATAAATTGGGATGAAGACATTGATTATTTATTTATTTATTTATTTTTTTTGTGTGGATAATTGAAGGAATACATTAAATATTATTAAATGTTGGAAATAAATGTAAGAGGTGATTGCCGCAGATCAAGATCCAAATGAGTTTAATTTAATTAACCGCCGCTCTTTGTTTATTATAGTTAAAATAATAAATAAGGAGGAGAAAAGAATATAGTAAATTATTTGGAAGCGGGAGAGAGTGTAGAGAACAACAAATAAACAGACACATTATTCGTCCAATAAATAAAAAGACATGAGTCACAACAAAAGAATGTAATAAATAAGTTGGTAGGTCGTCTAGAACCGCGGGGTATATATGTTTCTTTTTTTTTTTTTTTTGGCTGCAGACTGCAAAACATGTACTTCACGGTTTTCCTAACCAACCCTCTCTCTATCACATGTCCAATAAAGACCTTGGCAGGAATCAATCAAATGTTTCAAAGGAAAGGAAGGTTACGAAACAAAGGTGGGGGCCCACCGTATGTACATTTCAAATTATTGGATAATATTAAAAAAAAAATTTCTATGGATTTGATAGTTTGAAAATAAAAAAAAAACTGTCAGTAAATTACTTTTTAGTACTTAATATTTGACAGTAACTTTAAGCACTTTTGGGCTATTTAGCAGCGGTATAACTATTCAATTTTTACCATAAATTTAGTTATAAATAGTAAAAAATTTTCACATGCTACAGTAATAATAAAAAATTTGCTATAGTATAAAACTCTCACGTGCTACAGTAAAAGTGGTTCCGACCACCCTTCCAAACACCTACTTAGTTTTCATCACAAATTCAATTATAAACAGTATAAAGCTCTCACATATTACAGTAACAATAAAAAAAATTGCTAGTGTAAAGCTCTCACATGCTATAGTAAAAATAGTTCTAATCACCGGTTCCCACCATTCTTCTAAACACCTTATAAAAATTGTCAAAGAATAAAACCCAGTTTGCAAAAAAAGGTCGTTTGTGCAGAAAAGGGCAATTTATCGTTTTCCAAAGCTTATATTTACTTTAAAAAATTTCAAAAATCTAAAATTTATTTCATTCTTCCTAAAACAAAAATGTTTATCTTATGACAAGAGCTCACAGATTGTAAATTATGTGCTCATCCAAATTGTTGGTTAGGGACCCTGGAAATCCACGTCGCTTTTACAAGCTATAAGATCTGAGATTTGTTTACTTTTCTCTCAAAAGGTAGGCATTTTAAGGAAAGATTACAAAATTAAAGAGTTGAGTCAAAAGTCTTGTATTTTTTTAAAATTATTTTCTTTCTACTATCCAATTAAAACTTAAAACAATGAGGAGATTAGGCCAAAATAAAATTGAAATAAAAAATTTGCAGGCCAAAATTTAAGAACCTTTAATAAATAGACCGTTTAAGTGCAACACAATATTTATGGCTACACGAAATTACAGAAACACCCTCCTCTTTCTTTTTCCCTCTCAGATATGATGCGTTTTCTCTCTTCCAATTCCGCCACCTTTGGAAGCTCCAGACCAGTCTCCAGTGCAAAGCTCGGTCGCCGTCCACCATTTCCACCGTTCGAAAGTCACTCCTCCATTTTCGCCGTTTAAAGGTCGTCGTTCTCCATTTCCGCCACTCAAAGGTTGCTGTTCTCCATAAGGTCCCAAGGTCCGACGGAGGTGTGACGGAGATATCAACTTTGCGATATTGGACGTGTGGATCAGTCGCGAGCCCAGCGTGCGACAACGATGGGAGGTCCGACGGAAATCTCGACTTCCCCGACAGCGAGGGCTTCAGCGGCAGAGGGCCTAGCGGTGCCTTCTTCATTTGTCGGACATGAGAAGAGAGACAGAGCAGGAAGAGAGTGAGGGAGAGAGAGAGGATGTAAACTAAAAATTTTATGATTTTTTTTTTCTTTAGAATGGATATTGGTGTTCTTTTTTCTTTTGAAATAGAAAATCAGTGTTTTAGGTTTATATTGGAAAATAAAATTTTAAAATAAAAAGTGGTTTATTTTCTTCTAATTTTTAAAAACATGCTATTGTCTTCCAAAACTTTCAGCTGCACACCTATTTCTCATAATTTCCCTTAAAAACTTTAATAGAGCCCGTTTTGTTTTCATCTATTTTTTTTTTTAATTTTTGGTGGATTGAAAAATAAAATAAAATAAATGAAAAATAACGCATTTTGGAAGAAAAAGACAATAGTGGAGAATACGAGAATGCTCTCGCCTGCCGCTGCAAGGGATGTGTATGGTACGATTTGGTCATAAGCCATCTAAGTTTTTGTAGACCAAACTGACAGCCTTTGGTTGACTGGTAAGATTTTCATCATAAATTTAGTTATTAATAATATAAAATTTTTATATATTATAATAATAATAGTAATAATTATTATAGTATAAAATTTTTATATACTATAATAAAACAGTTTCTACCACCATTTCAATAGATTTGACAGTTTATAAAAAATTTAAGTTAGACTAGACTATTTTTGTAAGGAGAATAAATAGACCGTCATACAATGATTTGGTTTGAATTAAACCGTGGTTTGAAACCTTTAATTAACTTTTAAATTTTTTAGACTTTTTAGTGTCTTGTTTTTATTACGATTACTTTTGAGGTATTTTTAAGCAATTTAAAATTTGAAACTTGAAAACAATAAAAATAATTTGCATACGTACATCACAAATATGCATATACATAAATCGTAAAAATAAAAAAAATAAATATGTACAAGTTTAAATAGTCTAGTTCGGTTTGGACAGTTTCTAAAATTTTATAAACTGAATTGGACTTTTTTTTTTAAAACAATCTGGTCCGATCTCAAGTCATTTAAAAACAGTTATGACATGAAGTTGGGACCGCCCAATTGGTTTGGTTTTATAGTTTTCTGGTTTATTTGCACAACCTGTAAAAATAGACAAAAAAAGTACAAATCTAATGGGTGTAGTTTGGTTTGGACCATTTCTAAAATTTCGCAAATCCGATTTAACCATCTTTTAAATGGTTCAATTTGATCTCAAGCCGTTTGAAAATGATTATGTATGGAAGCGGGACTGCCAGAGTGGTCTGGCCCTATGGTTTTCCAGTTTATTTGCACAACTCTATTGTTGGCCTCAAAATTATTTATTGTTGCTACCATTGCTCTCTCCCTTTAAATGTGTGAGAAAGTGTGGTTAAAACTCAAATTTTTAAATTGAAAACTGTAACATGTGAGAATTTTATACTGCATTTTATTTTTTATGATCATTGTAGTATGTGAAAGTTTTACACTGTAATAATAAACAATTTTGCTTAGAACTAATTTTGTCAAATTCCTTAAATAAATGTCAATTGTTGCAATTTCTCTCTCTTTTATTTACTTTAATAGAGCATAGAACCTGTAATATATTATATTTAATTTCTCGGATCATTTGTTATAATTAATTTCAGAAAGCTATTATGTATTACAAATTTTTTTTTAAAAAAAGTGATCAGGAAAAAAAAACCGTTGGGTGGGATCTTTCTGAAGTGATATTTTGGGACCAATTTGTGTTTGAGACCCTAGAAACGAATCTGATTAAAAGATGCTTTTTATTTTTTGTTCAACAAAATAATTAAAGCAAACACATATATTCAAATCCTATTTATAATATAGTTTTTAGATGACAAATTGAACATAATTTGACAATTTTAATCTCTGAAACATCATCAAATACATATTTAAAATTTAGTACCAATTACCGATTTCATTATTTTTGTTGTAAAACTAAAAATTGGAAAACACCAAAAATAAAATCACAAACTAAATGTGCCCGAGAAATCTAACGATTCTATATATTTATTCTCAAGAGACATCATTTTTTAAATAAAATCATATAATTATTAAATAATAATTAGTACTGAGATAATTGAAAATAAGCAGTATAGATATATAACTAAATACTTGACCATAGGGACATATTATCATTATTTTCCAACTTACACCATGTTTTCCTTTTTTCGGATCCTAAAAAAGAAAAAATCTTAAAAAAATAATTAAATATATAAGTTAATTTTTTATGAGAAAAATGGCCAAAAATCTAATGTCATGTTAATGTCATTTTATTTTTCACTATGAATTTAAATTAAAACCACATTAATTATATACCTTTTGGCACAACAATTCAAACTAGTGAGTTAGAATCCTACGCACTGTAAAAAAGTTCAACTATAGTGTTATAATTTAGCACAATTTAATAAACTAGGTTAATTGCATAATTATATCTTGTAAGTTTAACTATTTTTTAATTTGCCAATCTGTTATCAGAAACTACAAATATATTTTTTGAATTTTAAAAACTTATTTAAGTTTTATTCCTATAAATAAAAAAATTGTACAAACAATATAACTATCCTTAAATAGTTTTGATAAATATTTTGTATATTAAAAAATAAAAAAAATCTTAATATGAAACATCAAATTATATAAAAGATCTTAAATTTTATGACTTTTTAAATTTTAAAATATTTTAAAAAAATTTTCTCAAGAAGGAATATATATTTCATAAACAAAGGGAAAATTAGGTTGGGTGACATTTTTTATAGCCTCTTTAAAATAAGTCTTTATAACTTTTAAAAATTAAGCAAATAACTGTTTATCAGTGATAAACTGAATTTAATAGATAAATTTTTTGAGTTTATTCGTGTTAAACTTGATAAACTCGATGAGTTTATCAGTGACAAACTAAGTTTAACTGATAAATTTCTCGAGGTTTTCAGTGTTAAACTCGATAAACTCAAGTTCATCGTTGATAAATGATCATTTGATTTATCTCTATGTCTCTAAACAAATTAGGTTTAATTAAGAATATTTTCATCTTATTTTTATATTTTTTCAATTAAAAAAAGCCAACGAGAGATAAACAAAATTTTCAAATTTAAGAAATGTTTTAGTAATTTTAAAAAATAGAATAATAAATTAAAAAATAATAAAAATTGAGAGAGATAATTATATAATTAATTTCAGTAAATTTTTCATCACCCGTGAAAGAAAATTGTTTTCTTATTAAAAAAAATACAAAAACAATTTTAACTTGACGCGGGCGGGTTCAGTTCTGTCTCTCGCTCCCATACGGCAATAGTGGCACTTTTTTGTTTTTGGCCACACGCACGTATACATGCATACATACATACATATATACATATATACATATATATATATATATATATATGGTGGAAGGGAGTCCGGGTGTCTGTCATGCGCACCAGCTCACTTTTCTCAGTCTTCCCTCCTCTTTCTTTCTTTCTTTCTCTCTCTTTTCTTTTTCTCTCTCTTCTGAGTTTTTTTTTCCATAAAGTAGAAAAATGTTAAAAAACCTTCCTAATTGGACAAGTATTTTCTTTTTCTAATGTGGGAAAGCACGCTTTGTTGTAGATTTCCTTAGATAAGAGAAAACAAGAAGCAATTAAAACAACGACAACAAATAAAGAACAAGAGAAAGAAAAAAAAACTGGGTTTTGGGTCCTACACGTATAACCAAGTTTCTTGTGCAAAATTTCAACCCAGAAAACGTGGCTTGCGAATTACCCAGTACCCCACTCCTGTTTTTTCATATTTTTCTTTCTTTTTTTAAAAGATTTTCTATTGCCCTTTTCTTTTTATTAATTAATGTCTTTGAGTTCTGTTAGTTTTTCTCTCTCCCTCTCTTTCTCTCTCTAGAACGGTTACAAAAGAGAGTCTGGGAAGGAACCTAGTGTCAAAGCATCATTTGTAGTGGGTGCTTATCTTTTCTTTGTTCATCCATCCATGTGCTTAGCCTACTAGTGGACGTAGTGGGCATTGTTTTGCCTTTTGTTGACCTTTCAGACTTTTGCTCTTATTTTTTTTTTTAAATTTTATTTATAGAAAAAAAAGAAAATAAAAAGCTCAAAATTTAAGGAGTGAAAAGGGTAGAAAAAGAGAAAGTATTCTTTTGTTGGGTTTATTGGGAACCAGCTGCTCCTCTTCAGACCTCAGCGTTGCTTCATTGGTGTTTGTGTTCTTCTTTCTCCTTCTTCTTCTGGGTATTTGATCTTTTTTTTTCTTTGACCAGTGATTCATCTCCTTGGATCCACTTCTTCAGGTAATAGAAAAATGAAAAGGGTGTGCTTTAATTTTCTTCTTCTATTCTTCTCCTGCTTTTCATGCTTGTTATTTTTTCTTTTTAGTGTTTGTTTATTATTTATTATTATTATTATTATTATTATAGGTTTTCATAAGAGTACTTTTTGCTTTAAGTTGCACTTTTTTCTTGGATTTTATGTTTTCTGGGGTTGATTATTTTAATGGGGGGGTATGATGTATAAAATATTGAATCTTTTTTGGCGTGCTTTTTTTCTTTCTTAGTTTTAGTGAACATTTTGTTTTCCTCTTTTTTATGAAGTGTTGGGAAGAATTGAATTTTATGTTGATTTTCATCTGCTAGACTTGTGTCTGAGTTGAGTTTACTGCTTAGGTGGGTTCTACTATTGTTATTTTGAGCAAGTTCTGAAGTGTTTATATGAAAGGAATTGTATTTTTATTTTTGATTGCTGTAAATTTGGGTTTTTGTTGTTTTTTTTTCCTTTAAATTTTGGTGTCCGTAACTTCTCATCCTTGCACATATTTCCAATAATGGGATTTTCTGATGTCTTTCTTGTTTAAATTTGCAATAACATCTTTAATTCGCTCACCAATCATCTCACAATCATTGCTCCTTCTTCCTCTTGTTTCCCAATCTATAGTAGGCGTAGAATCATTTTGTCATCAAGAGGTACCAATTAAAAGTATCCAGGTCAGAGTAAAAATTTTAAAAAGAAAAAAAAAGTACCACCTAGTTTTCTTATTTATTTTTAATTGCAACATACATAAGTAGTTTACTTTATCTTTCTGTTTCTTTTTAACTTTTGAAAGTTCCAATCTTTATTGGTTTCCATGGCTTCTGATGATAAGAGCTCTTGTTAAGATTCTGATATCAGATTTTGAGTCCTCCTTATTTTGCATATTTTGTTTGGCTTTATGCTTATTTTATTTTTTATTTTTGTTTTTGCCTTTTCAGGATTAATACGATTCACTCTGCCAGTGAAAGTCTCTATATTGTAATATACTTTGTTTTTTTGGAGGCAGAAGATGGGGAACTAGAACTTGTCTGTTTTAGTGTATATTAGTTAGTTGGAGGCCAAAGGATGGCTAACAAATTTGCAAATGTTGAGGAAAATAACCAAGTGAATAATGAGGATTCATTAGATGGTTTGAAGGAGGCCAAAGAATTGTCAGGTGAGGGTGATTTTACTATTACCGGGTCGAAATCAAAAAGGTTAATCAGATGGACAAATCCTGAGCAAGGCTTAATTTTGAGTGTTAATCATTCACATTTCGGTAAAAGTGGCAATAAGGACCCTCTCTTTAAAAATGCACAAGGTTTAGACTATAGGATTCCCAAACGTATGGTTAGTGTAGACGAAAAGTATCTCCGTCGTTGCTTGGAATTGATTTATTTTAGAGCTTCGAGAATGGCTCGATGCAATGTGTCCGTGAACGTGAGCTCCGAGAAGATGGGATTCTTGTCTGAAAGCTTAAGTTCTTCTAAGGTGAGGAGCGGAGATTCGTTTGATTCGCCTAGCTTTGTGTTAGAGTGTCCTGTGGTGGCCGGGACTGGGAATGTAGTCATAAGCCCTGCAGGGGCGGGACAGCGGGTTTTGGGTTCAATCATGGGCAGCAAGAGCATGAAAAATATCTTGAACAGCCCTTTGCTTCAACAATATGGAGCACTAGATAGCAATGCAAGCTTGACAAAGATAAATTCTAATAATGTCAACGATTCAATTTGCTTTGATTTCATGGAATCTCCTGGCGCTTTGAGTCTCGCTTCGACGCTGAAGCTAGACATGGGTATGCCTGTCAGGGAAAAGCACAAGTATGGATTTGATATCGGGCATAGAAGGCTTGTTTCTGTGTCAAGCGCAAACTCCCTATTTTTGGATCAAACTTGTTCTACTGCTTCTACCAGTATTAATCAGGGGATGCTCCAATGTACTTGGAAGGACGGAAATCCTCATTTTGTTTTCTCCACTGATGGCCAGAAGGACGTCTATGTAGCGAATTTGTGGAAAGTCGAGTCGAAGGAGGAAAAGGCTTTGGACTATGTATACTTGTTTCATTGGGGAAAGAGTGGCCATAAGTACCATGAGATTTGTGATGCTCAGTCTCACCTTGTTGGTAAGATGAAGGTGTCCAATTCTTTCACGCTCTGCGTGAACGATTCGAAGATCTTAGAGACACAGTTTGTGTTGTTTGGTGGTAGTGAAAGTTATATGACGGGTATGCCAACTTCGAGCCATCATCTAAGGAAGAGTAGAGGTTTATCGAGGAAGGTGGTGGAAGTGTTTAGGACCAGCCACTCTGCCAAGCATAAAACGATCTCGAAGTTTAGTGGACACCATGCAATACTGGAGGAAACTTGCTCTTCGGAGACATGCCTAGATACAGGTGACAATCTTGATGCAGTTGGAGGGCCCACTTTGTTAGATGATCATCCTCCTTCGAATCTTGAGGTGGCTGCGATTGTCGTGAAAGACCGTGTCCCCATTGCTCAAAAGGAGGAAGCTGGTGGTTGGGGCTTGAAGTTTCTCAAGAAAGTCGGGGTAAAAAAATTCACTCAATCCTCGGAGGCCTCTCTTCCTGTCGAATGTCATCGAAGTACTGGCGATTGTTCTACGAGTATGGACATTCTAATCCCGGCAGGTCTACATGGGGGGCCGAGAACTAGAAATGGTGGTCCTTCCAGTCTCATAGAGAGATGGAGATCTGGTGGGCATTGTGACTGTGGTGGTTGGGACATGGGTTGTCCTCTCACAATACTTAAACCCAGATCAAGCAATGATGAAGATTTGCCCCATATGCAAGAAGAGTGCAAGTCATTCGATTTAATTGCACAGGTGAGTCACAATCATTCTTCTTGTAAAATGTGTTTTTTGTCTTAAAAATTCCATTTAGGTTCATCAAGTTCTAAAATTCTGCTCACAAGCATGTCTTTACAAAGTTTGTGCATTTTATGCAATTTAATGTTCCAAGGTATTTTAGTTGTAGCAAAGAGATTCCTGGAAGAGCAACGATATACATCGTGAAAATTTTTATAATGAATATCATGAATGCATATACGTCAGAATTCGTAAAACTAAAATTACTGTGTTGTCCCTATTTTTTTTAAAAAAACAACTAACAAGTTATATTTTAGCTTCATGATGTGTTGTAAAACTGTCTTTTCATTTGCCATTACACTTTGCTTGAACAATGTGGAATAAGTTACAAATTTGAGATGACATGTTATCTCTGATTTTTCAGGGTTCACAGCATAATGGTGCTCCAACATTGCGGATTGTGAATGTGCAGGATGATTTATATTTTATTCATTTTCAACGGACTCTTTCCGTTCTGCAGTCTTTCTCGATTGCAGTAGCGATAATCCATACACGGAGTCCCATTCTCCGGCCCAAAGATGTAAATGAATTGAAATAGCAAGATCAAGGTTTTGAAGCTCTCGTAGTAATTGTATTTCTCTTTACTCTATTACATCTGTAAGTTAAGGTATAGGCATTTATACTTAAGGTTGATATGATTTTGGCAATGTTTTGTGGTTGTCTGTTATTCTTCTAATATCAGACAACTTTCTTGTTTAGTTTGTACCGCTTGTGCTTTTTGTCATTTTGATTCTTAGACCAAAAAAGTTACCCGTAGTCTACTCCTTTTATTGAATGTGCATTCGACATTGTTTACACTGATACCAGTAATTTCATTGCAATTAAAGCACTTTTGAATCACGACTACTACTACTACTACTACTACTACGACTACTATTATTATTATTATTTTGAATTCACTTGATTCTATTGGCACCTGTATACAACGGCGAATTAATGATCCATGGTTCCCCAAGTCTGACTCTTTAATCGAGCAACTACACAGGGACAAAGAGAAAAGGTGCTTATCATACCTCAACCATTTTTTTGTTCTTTTTTTCCAGGAGAACCATTTCTTTGCATTCTTGTTCTCTTGTCATAGACGTAATGCATACTTCGGAAGGTAGAATTGAACTTAAAATTATGAATTCTCTCCTGCAGATTTTCTCCAGCAATATGCTGATACATAAATAAAGCCAAGTGATTTGAAGGAATGTTACCACTTGAGGCTAGCTCAAGCGGTTGGGTGTGTGACCAAGGTTCAAACCTTAATGGGAACTCATCTATCAAAAAAGCTGGTTTTAAGGCATATAGAAGACATCCCCAAGGTGGTCTTTGGCCCGAGGCAATCTCTAATACTTCTTGTCTTACCCTTCCTACAATTACTTGCCTAAGAAGTTGACGTGCTTGCTTTGTCCGCCATGAAATTTTATGCACTCATCTTCTCACTCGAAGGGAACGAAAGTAAGTTGCCCTCAGTTTTTGCTTGTTCATTTTTCTTTTCTTTTTTGTCCAACTGTTATTATTTTTTCTCTGTTAGATTGTTTTTTTTTTTTTTTTTTTTTAATTAATATAGCTAGAAGTGTTAGCTTTGATCAGATTGGAATAATTAGACTGCTTATGTTGCAGGCATGGGTCTCAAACTCGGACAATGTTCTTTCTTTAAGTTGAAAGAAGAGTCATTTTAGATGAACTTTGGCTTAATCAACCTCGGGCATCATTGTAGAAGAGCAAAGGTGTTTGCATTTGGCGAAGCTAAATGAAAGTTGTTGCGTCTCTTAATCTCGTACAATCCGGAAAATCAAAGTGAAGCTGCCATCTGGTCTGTGGCCGATGCTGTATGGCAGTCACCATCTCAGCCGCTTTCCCTGTGATGTTGCCATCCATGGTAGCGCAAGTAATTCAACTCGCTCACATTCAAGTTATGAGTGCTTTTCCTCTATATTATGCAAAGACGTTGCTTTTGCGAATTCAAACTGAAGGGTGAGTCGACCATCCATTTGATGGAATTACAATAATGCTAGATGCTGATCTCAATTTTGTGAAATTTAAATATTCAATTGTCTGCAAGTAGTTTGAATCCCAGTTTTGGATGTCATCATGTGTTTGTTTAGCCTTGATTGTCGTTTTCGCAATCTGACCTGAAACACCAAAAGTGAAAAGTTTGTCATGGAAATGGCCAATTCTGATGCCAGCTAAACTTCTCTAAATGCCATGAAATACTGAAATTCTTGTGTATTATTAGCGTTTCTAACTTTTAGCTTTCAATTTGGAGTGATTTGGTTATGTAACGACTAACTTTTCATAGCTAAAAAGTTGTGCTTATAAATACTAGACAAAACACTTGGTTTTCATGTCCTTTCTTCTGGGTGGTTCTCAATTGGTATGTAAACCAAGTGTTAAACTAGAAAATGGACAGAAAAGGGTGATGAATCAAGGGAAGGACATGAAAATAAAGAGTGATTGGCAAAATGGCTTGTATTAAAATACTTTTCAAGTATCTAGGACGGCTTTAATAATTCTTTGCAAAATGACTCTTTCAATAGATGCTTATCAAAGTACTTCTAGCCAGTACTCGCTCGGTAAAAAGATTTCTGCAAGTGTGCCTGAGCTCCGACCGCATGCGCTAACCGTGGTGGCTCGACCCTTCGTCAAGTCTTGATCTCGAATTCAACAAGAGGTTCAGACTTGCCCAACTGGGTGTCAAGATTCTCGACCTTGATCGATTTTTTAGTACAAATGTTCTTATCATGGGGAGCTAGATGCTCTTGGGTGTTCTTATCTGAATCCCATATATTGATGAAAATAATTTCTGATTATTGTAAGAAAACTAATGCCAATGAAAACATCTTCTTGTTACCTTTGGACATCTAAATGCCATTTCCTTTTACAGCTTATTCTTGGTGATATTCAGTTGGTAAGTATACGAAGTGTTAGACCAAAAAAAAGGGACAAAGAAAGGGGTCTTTGAGACTTTAGCATTTTTCGTAGGTGGATCAAAGGGAGATGTATCAAATGAAACAGACGAAAAAAGCCTAGCATTTTCCAGAGGTGGTTAAAAGACAATGAGAAATAAACAAGTATATTCTCACCTTATTTAAAAAAGACAAAAAAAAAAAGCTATGCATTTGTTTTAATTAACTGGCATGGTGTCATGAAATTAAAAGAAGTGTTTTTATTTTTTTATTTTTTTAGTGGGAAAAGTAAGTAGTTTTAGAAGGAACAAAAAGTATAAACAACAACTCTTGAATTTTTTTTTCTTTTTTTCTTTCCCTCATTTGTATACCTTGCATTTTGACATTATAAAAAACAACTTTGTATTTTAAATTATATCATATTTATAGCTTTATATTTTAAAGTTATGCTAAATCCTGATCTTTTTTCTGGTCATGTATAGATTTTGACTAAGAAAGACAAAAATGTCTTTCACATTTTAGATTTTTTTAAAAATTTTTTTCTTACTTTTTTTTTCTTTGCATGTGTTTTGTTTTTTTTCCCCAAAATTATTAGCTGATTGAGAAAAAGGTAAGAATTCAACAAAAATTTAAAATCGTAATTTTAAGGGTATAAAATGTGATACATCAAAAAAAATACAAGGTGTTAAAATAAAAAAAATAAGTCTTCAATTTTTTGTTTCCAACCTCAATTTATGAGGTCAAAATTCTCTCTTAAAAACCCTAGAGGAAAAAAAAAAATTCCTTCTCTACAAAAAAAAGTAAAAAAATGTCTTACTAAAAAAAACTTTCAAAATAAATTTTTTTTAAATGAAAAAATTTCAAACACACAAAACAAAGGATCAATTTGAGAAATATCATTTCTATAGTAATGTTTTTAAAGCATACAACTTTAAAAGAGTATAAATACATAATCGATCATAAGTATTTTAGGTTAGAATTAGATAAATGTATTTTATCTAAAGATATTTTAGTTTTTTTAACTAAAAAAAAGTATAAATCAAAAGAATGAGAAAAAAAAATGATAAATTATCATGATAGTAGTAAAAGAAATAGTATACCACTAATTTAATTTAATTTAATGTCAGTTTCGTCCCTATTGTATAATCTCAGAAAAGGCCCAAGCTTTCGAAAGCCCAGTGTTAATCTAAAAACCCTAGATTCACAAAGGCTCCTATAAATACACATGCAAAACCCTATTTCTCCTTCGGAAGGAAGCAGTTATCTTCAGCTATGTCGAAGCGAGGTAAGCCAACCTCCTTCTCTCTTTCCTCTCCGTTGATGTCTTTATCTTTTCCCATTACATTTTCTTCGACTATCTTTTAGCTGCCAAACATATTCGATTCGCATGAATCATCTTTGTTGTTGTTCTTCATTTTCGACTGTTCTATGTAGCTGCCAAACAGATTTAATTGCATTAATCAGGTTGGTTGTTAGTTTATCACGATTTAGGTTTAGATCTCTGTGATGGTTTCATTAGAGCTTTAAATTTATCGTCTTTTTAATCCTGATTTAGTATTATTTTCTTGCAATATTCGAAATGCCAGATTATTTACCATTTCATAGTATGTTTAATCTTTTTCAAAACCTGGTGAAAATGAGGAAGAAATGAATGGTTTGAATCTTAGGGTTTCACTGTATATATATATATATTTTTGTGTAATTCGGAATCGTGTGTATTTTAGCATTCATTTTTGTTGTTTATACCAAGTGATAAAGAATTTTAAAAAAGTGCAAAAGTTTCTGGGTTTGTAATTTCTCTGTCGAAGAAAGAAACTGGCTGTGTATGAAACTGAAAAAGATGCATCACATGATTTGTTATTTTTCTGGTGTTGATAGGACGAGGAGGTTCTGCGGGTAACAAGTTCCGTATGTCATTGGGTTTGCCAGTGGCAGCCACGGTGAATTGCGCAGACAACACTGGAGCTAAGAACCTTTACATCATCTCCGTTAAGGGGATCAAAGGTCGTCTTAACCGATTGCCATCTGCCTGTGTCGGCGATATGGTTATGGCGACAGTCAAGAAAGGAAAGCCTGATCTGAGGAAGAAGGTTTTGCCGGCTGTCATTGTTAGGCAGCGGAAGCCGTGGCGCCGAAAGGATGGTGTCTATATGTACTTTGAAGGTTATTACTTTAGCCTCTTATATATTTATTTATTCGATGATTGGTTTATATGACGTTATTTGAATTTGTCTTTATTTCCTCTGTTGAAATATAACATATTTTCATGTAGTCCAGCAGGTTGGATTTTAAATTGAATTTGATGTAGGAGAATTTTGTTAGGGTTTGGCTTTTCTTTAGGTTGCTGATTTCATTTTGTGTATCATCATGTTTATTGTGTATATTCTTCTACTTCATGATGCTATTTTGTCATTTACATTCCTTTTTTACTATTTTACGGTCTTAGTTTGTATGGCAGCCAATGTAAAAAATTTGTATTAGAAAAGGGGAAAAATTGATTGCTGGTTAAGTGGTATTCTGATGCGTTTGTACCTCACTATTTAGTGGGTTATATACATACGTTGATTTCATGCTTCCTGAGACCAGCTAGATTAAGAATTCGAATATTTTATTGAGTGGGGTATCTCTTGATATAGTATCTTGCTTTTCGCAATTCGATACATTTTTTCTCAACCCTGTTCTGATTACTCTGTGTCCGTGTTTGTTTTCTTTGTTCAGATTCTGTATTAGTTTGCTTAACTATTGGCAACTTAGGGTGTTTGAATGGCTGGTGATGTAGTGTGGAGGCTCTCCTCTTAGGCTCCACACCTCCCATACCCAGCAATATCTAAATTACCAACCTCACCCCAAACCGGATGGTAACCTTTAAATATGATTATTATTCCTGTCAAGGTTGGGATATTAGTGCAATGTCTATTTTATCTCCTTTGACTAGAATTGAATGTAAATAGGTTTAACTCTTACCAGACATAAGTCAGGTAGCATCCTTAACATTTCATGGTTGATACAGTTACAAGTCTGGAAAATCGATAGTGTCCATCGTTACAGGTGTGTCTTTGCTTTTACATGCTCACATCTGCTCCATTGGGGCCCTACATATTTGTTCTAGTCTTTTCATTCACATTGTTTGTCACTAAACAGAATTCATTTTTTGAATTTTTTGTTTCTTTCTGGTAGAAAGCACAAAGTCAAAGTCCTTGATTGAGATCAGCAACTAGCAGTAGAACAATGTGCACTGGGCTTAGCTTTTAAGTGTTTATTGTAATGTGTAGATCAAAGATGTTATGGTTGAGAATGTTATAATCCAATTAACGATTCGAATCATGATTTTATTTGCAGATAATGCTGGTGTTATTGTGAACCCGAAAGGAGAAATGAAGGGTATGGGTAACATTAAAACCTGAACTTTTAGTTTGTTTTCCTTCAGTTGGAAAAATAATTTTCACAAATAATTTTCATCGATGTTATTTGGGATTTCAATTTCTGTTTGCGTAGTTTATTTTCTTGAATCTTTATATATTCTTAATTGATTTCAATGATTATTTAGGCTCTGCGATTACGGGTCCAATTGGAAAGGAGTGTGCGGACTTGTGGCCGAGGATCGCCAGCGCTGCTAATGCTATTGTTTGAGAGTCTTGACCTTTTTTATTTTTCGAATAGAAACAGTTGGTACTATTCTTTGTGCACTTGAACCCAATTTTTGTTTTCTTGAGTATGGGATTTAATATACAGAATGAAGGCTTTGTGGATCCTTTTTATGACTTTTTGGTATTTTATCTATTGTTATCGTGCCGTCTCTTTCCTAGTTAAGGTTTTTACCTTGATAGTTATTTGCAGCAGTTGTTTGCCCTTGGGAAAATGAGCCAAGTTTCTTCTTTGTTGTGTGGTTTTTAGCGTGCTGAATGTCCTGAGACCTGATCACCCCTCTTCTTAGTGCGACTAAGCCAGTTATTATGGGTTTATAACTATTGAACATCCTTTTTGTGCATAATAAGGTATAAAAAAGTGAAGGTTACTGTGATTTGTTTGATAAACAAGTAATAGCAGATGCCCGTTGTTTCTGAAGATGAGCAACAACCAAAATGAACAATCAAATAAGACAAAAAAAAGAGGACATAACAACGTTCCAGCAAAAACGACTTAATTATAGGGCGGGAAAACCTCATTTTAGAGCTTGTGTGAGCTTATGAGATGAGAACTTGGTCTCGGTTAATTATTATCATGACTTTTGAGACTGGATTACACTATTCTTTCTCGTTCCAAAAAGCTTTTAAAGGATGAAAAGAGAGAAGAACTTGCCTTCATTGTTCTTTGATAACATTCACCGACTGCGTATGCACAAAATCGTGGTTTGGGAACGAGTTCAAACTAAAAAAACTTTATAATATTTTGGGTTTTGGTTCGGACTATGTGTGATTTTTTAAAAAGAGATAACCAGTCCTCAACCTTTTGAGGAATTCAGGTCATTGTCTTCGACTTTCAAAGAGCTATGCCATTTCTTGCTGCTCATGTAAGTTTTAAAGACCAGGCCAATAAAACGTGTTGAGATGTGGCAAAAAAAAAAAAAAAAAAAAAAAACACAGAAGCGGTTAGAGGAATTGGATGCATTAAGTCAATGAATGCCCACCTTATATGCTTCAATCCATCTCATATTAAAAACAAAATCATTACTCTTGTTGGGAGAAAATGTGAATTCTCTTTGTGGTGCTCGTGAAGCATTGTCTCAACATTTAATATAAACTCATTCATAGTTCCCCACACTCCAAATTCTATTCCCCTAAATTAGCCACGTGCAACCATTGAAATCCAAAGGGCACCAAACTTCCATGCTTCCACGAGTGATTCTAACATTTGTGTCCTAAAATATTGCAAATTGCCACTCTTGAGTCTTAAACCAGCCCGTGATCACCACAAACATGCTAAACACACAATAACAAATTGTTCCAAACTCCATGTGACCACCCCATTTCATTTCCCTTGATCCAAATCCCAGAATCAAATTCAAACATATATAAAAACCTTCCTCCAATGCCCTCCTCTTTGCATCTTAAAAAACAAAAAAAAAAAAAAAAATGGGGAGAGACCAAATTTTCTTGTTTTTATTATGTTCCTTGAGTCGTTGCGTTGGCCTAGCTTTTGCAGACTGGAACATTCTGAACCAGAGAACAAAGCTTAATGGCCTCAAAACTTTGAGCTTCACAACATTCAACAGTTCGAGGTCGTTCCTGAAGAATGTGTTAGTTATATCGGGAAGTACATGAGCTCGACACAGTACAAGGTCTCCGAGTGTCGAGCTCGGAGAGGACAATCAAGGAATGCACTGTTTATCTCAGCACAAGTTGTGGCTTGAAGAAAGATGGCAAAGCTGCTTGCATTTTTGACATTGATGACACACTCTTTTTTACTCTCCCATTCTACAAGATAAACGGTTTTGGGTAATTCCCTCTTGTGCTACTTGATGTTTTATGCTTTTTATTTTTTGGCTTTTACAACATCAGAAATGTTCCTTATATTAGACGTTAATCTTTTTTTAACACTGCTCATATATATATATATATATATATGTATGTATGTACATGTGTATGACTGATCTCGCTTAAGACTTCAATATTCAAAGGGGATACTAAAAGTGGTGTAATATCACCACTATGACAGCCGTTCTTTGTTTTTTCAAATATTTAATAATATCAAAGTCTTATTGGCTGGACCTTTAGATGCTTCAAGAGTCTAGTTTTGAAAGAAAGAAAATAATAATAAACAAATAAAAACTGAAATTATTAAGCTGAATTTGCAGACCATATTGTGCAGTTGGTATAGACCATGCCATTTAGCGAAGAATCTTGCATTGAAAACAGGGGAGAGAAGTTGAATTTTGACGTAATTTGAGGAATGGTTAAGGCAAAGTAACTGCCTTGGACCATTCATAAAAACTCTTCAGTGAGATCAAATCCAGAGGTTTGCAGATCTTTCTGATTTCTTCAAGGAGAGAGCATCTCAGATCAGCCACCATTGACAATCTTGTCAACGTTAAATACTATGGATGGACTCGTCTCATATTCAGGTTACTTTTTTTGTCTCTTGGGAAGGAGTTTATAGGCCAAAAATGTAGTTTACACCAAAAGTTAATTTAAAATAGTTAATTTAAAATTTTAATTTTGTC
>CAMOHE010026386.1:0-16022 GCA_946598075.1 Artocarpus hirsutus | reverse complement strand
TTACTACTTTCTATTGCTTTGTTATGTTCTTAGTGAGCAATGTTGTTTGTACTTAAGGGTTTTAATGCCCAAATGAGACTAATGAGAGGCAGCTGAAGTTTATTCCTCTTGAGTTCTAGGTTTTGGGGTTGTGGCCACTATTGTTGGGTGTGTTCTCTTTCATTTTGGTTCTATGAAACTAGTGTTACAAGGGCTCCTACACCATTTAATGTTAGAGCCTAAGGTCTCTCCTCAGATGTGATGGTCGACAATGGAAAAGCCCAACAGAGCAATGATGTTCGCTATCTTAATTACTTTCCTTTCTGGAGCAGAAGATGGAGTCTCTCTTCGAGGATCTCCAAAAGGTGCTCATTGTGCTCTTCATTCTACCATCCTTAGACATGTCCCAACTGACAACCACCGCCACCACCACTCAAATTGAAGTTGCCCCTCTAGCACGCCCCATACTAACTCTTCGGCCCATTTCAAGCCATTGATATGCTAGAGCTCTTGTTGATGATGATGAGGACCCACCAATCTTTACCACCATCAATCTAATTCAGAGGACAAAATCACTTAGTGGGTGGACGATTTAGCTCATCCCCACTTGGTAATGTTCTTCATTGTTCTGAACCCAATTACAAACTTAAGTTTGATTTGCCCTTTTTTGATGGACATTTGGATATTGAATCTTTTCTTGATTGGATTCATGATGTGAAAAATTACTTTTACTGTATGAATAGGTGAAGAACATCCAAGTTCGTTTAGTGGCATAAAAATTAAAGGGCAGGTCCTCCACATGGTAGAGGCAACTCTAGATAAACCGCTAGCACGAGGAAAAACAACCAGTCTGCACTTGGCTGAGAATGAGGCAATTGATGCCCAACCATTTCCTTCCCATGAACTATAATCAAATTCTTTATCAGCAATATCAGAAATATTGTGAGTACGGTCGTTTTGTCAATGCTTATACAAAAGAATTCTATAGGTTGAATGCCTGCAGCAATTTGAATGAGTCTGAGAATCAAATAGTTGCTCGATACATTAATGGTTGAGCATGGCTATATGAGACCATTTGGCCCTCAATAACATATGGGGTCTCACCACTGCCATAGAACTTACTACTTTCTATTGCTTTGTTATGTTCTTAGTGAGCAATGTTGTTTGTACTTAAGGGTTTTAATGCCCAAATGAGACTAATGAGAGGCAGCTGAAGTTTATTCCTCTTGAGTTCTAGGTTTTGGGGTTGTGGCCACTATTGTTGGGTGTGTTCTCTTTCATTTTGGTTCTATGAAACTAGTGTTACAAGGGCTCCTACACCATTTAATGTTAGAGCCTAAGGTCTCTCCTCAGATGTGATGGTCGACAATGGAAAAGCCCAACAGAGCAATGATGTTCGCTATCTTAATTACTTTCCTTTCTGGAGCAGAAGATGGAGTCTCTCTTCGAGGATCTCCAAAAGGTGCTCATTGTGCTCTTCATTCTACCATCCTTAGACATGTCCCAACTGACAACCACCGCCACCACCACTCAAATTGAAGTTGCCCCTCTAGCACGCCCCATACTAACTCTTCGGCCCATTTCAAGCCATTGATATGCTAGAGCTCTTGTTGATGATGATGAGGACCCACCAATCTTTACCACCATCAATCTAATTCAGAGGACAAAATCACTTAGTGGGTGGACGATTTAGCTCATCCCCACTTGGTAATGTTCTTCATTGTTCTGAACCCAATTACAAACTTAAGTTTGATTTGCCCTTTTTTGATGGACATTTGGATATTGAATCTTTTCTTGATTGGATTCATGATGTGAAAAATTACTTTTACTGTATGAATAGGCGAAGAACATCCAAGTTCGTTTAGTGGCATAAAAATTAAAGGGCAGGTCCTCCACATGGTAGAGGCAACTCTAGATAAACCGCTAGCACGAGGAAAAACAACCAGTCTGCACTTGGCTGAGAATGAGGCAATTGATGCCCAACCATTTCCTTCCCATGAACTATAATCAAATTCTTTATCAGCAATATCAGAAATATTGTGAGTACGGTCGTTTTGTCAATGCTTATACAAAAGAATTCTATAGGTTGAATGCCTGCAGCAATTTGAATGAGTCTGAGAATCAAATAGTTGCTCGATACATTAATGGTTGAGCATGGCTATATGAGACCATTTGGCCCTCAATAACATATGGTGTCTCACCACTGCCATAGAACTTGCTAATAAAGCTAAGGCACAAAAGACTATTCGAGCTACGCTTGCCTCTAGGCCAAGTATGGGGAAGGCCTATGTGGAAAGGCCCTAACAGTGGACTACTACCACTAACCAAGCTGCCCCAGTCGTGCCGAAGACCGACCAAGCTGCAAGTCCAAGCCAATCCTTAGCCCATGCTCCCACAAAGCTGAATCCTTATACAAGACCACTGGTCATAAAGTGTTTTCAATGCAATTTTCCAAGCCACCATTCTAATGAATGTCCCCAATGGCCCCTTGCAAGTGTAGTCACTTTCGTTAATGAGCCCCAAAGTCTAGGGCTCAAAAGTATAGATGATGTATTTGATGGTATTAAGATTATTGAAGGCTCAAAAGTATAGATGATGTATTTGATGGTATTAAGATTATTGAAGGAGATAAAGGGAATGCCATAATATGTATTATGCAATGGCTCTTACTCACATTGAAGGGTCTAGTTCTTAAATGATGACACTCCCTTTTTCACACCCGTTGCACCATTAAAGACAAGGTTTGCATGTCATTATCAATAGTGGCAGCTGTGAAAACACTGTTTCTTGGGTTATTGTCGAAGCTTTAGGACTTAAGACTGAAACCCATCCATGTCCTTGCAAGGTAAGGTGGATTAAATGAGGCCTCAGTTAGCAATAACTGAGGTTTGTCAAGTGCCTTTTTTATAGGCCATACTTAAAAGGATAGGATTCTATGTGATGTGATTGAGATGAATACATGCCATCCCTTGTTAGGGCGACCTTGGCAATATGATGTCGTGGTAGCCTACAATATTAAGGCAAACTCTTATAGCTTTTTGTGGCATGATCGCAAGATTGTCCTTATGTCATCCACCTAGAGCCCCGAGAAACAAGCATAGAAGCTCCCTTTAACCTAAACCTTCCCTCGGTCTTCCTCATAATGCCTAAAACAAAATTCATTGGCCGTATGAAGGAGAACAGCTTTGTTCTTGCCCCAATCCACAAAACTACACCCAAGATGCCACCAACAGAAGTGTCGGACCTCATACAGTCCCTCTTGACTGAGTTTGAAGATATAATCCCCCTCGAGTTGCCAAGTGATCTTCCTTTAATGTGCTTCATCCAACACTAAATTGAGTTCACCTCGAGGGCTGGCTTCCTCATTATCGAATGAGTCCATAGGAACATGAGATTCTTTAAGAAATGGTAGATGAACTATTAGAAAAGAAGCTAATCGAAGCTAATATGACTCTATGTGTAGTGCCCGCACTTTTAGTACTAAAGAAAGACGACTCATGGAAGATGCATGTATATTTATAGTCAGGCTATGAACAGGATAACTATCAAATATTGCTTTCCTATACCATGGTTGGAGGATATATTGGACCAGGGACTTGCACAGTAGGAACAATCATATTTGAATTAGTCTAGGAGGCGAGTGGAAGACTAGTTTTATGACCAAGAACTGCCTCTTTGAATGGTTAGTGATGCCGTTTGGCCTTTGCAATACAACAAGTACTTTATGTGCTTAATGAATAAAGTGCTCAAGCCTTTTATGGGCAAGTTAATGGTCATCTATTTTGATGATATATTGGTCTTTAGCAAGTCCAAGGAAGATCGTTTACAATACGTTTGGTGTCTTGCAAGCTTTAAAGGACAACAAACTCTATTTGAACTTGAAAAAGTGTGAGTTTGTCTCTTACAAGCTTGCATTCTTAAGGTATGTTATTAGCAAAGATGGTGTGGCTATTGATAAACAAAAGCTGGCAGCTATATGAGAGTGGCCGACTTCGAAAACTATGCATGATGTTCATAGTTTAGGGTCTTGCTACTTTCTATAGGCATTTTATTCATGGCTCTAGCTCACTCATGGCACTGATTATTGATTGCATGAAGAAAGAAGGGTTCCAATGGGGTAATGAGCAACAAAACAGTTTTTAGCATGTGATAAAAGCCCTTAGCACCACCTCAGTCCTAGTACTCCTTAACTTTGACAAGTACTTAAAAGTGGAGATCGATGCCTCTATGTTAGGGGTGGGGCAAGTCCTTACTCGAGATGTGGCGATTGGTTAAGTTCTTTAGTGCCAAACTCAACGAGGCCCAACAAAAATGACATACAAGTAAGAACTTTATGCGATAATAAGTGTTCGTAAGCATTCAGAGCATTATCTCTTGCATTGAGGGTTTGTGTTATATTGTGATCATCATTCGCTAAATTCCTTAACTCTCAAAGGAACATAAGCCAGATGCATGCTCGTTGAATTTCGTACTTACAAAAGTTCACCTTCATGTTTCGATATTGAACCAAAGTGCAAAACAAGTTTGTCGATGCTTTGAGCCAAGTACGGCACTTTGTTACCACTCTCTAAACCAAGATCATTGGCTTTGAAAAGCTCTATGACCTCTACACTATCGATGAGGATTTTAAGGACATTTAGGCAAAGTGCATGGCTAATGAGCCAAATGACAAGTTCATCGTACAATAGGGAAACTTATTTTAGGGAACATAACTTTGCATCCCTTGCACATCACTTCAGAAGCACATTGTGGGGGGCCTACATGCGTGTGGTTTATCAGCTTACCTTGGGCGTGATAAGACCTATGCCTTAGTAGCTGATTGGTTTTATTGGCTACAATTAAATAGAGATGTCACACGCCATGTGCTTTGTTGCCTTACTTGTCAACGAGCCAAGGGAGGGACTCAAAACACTAGCCTCTACACTCCACTGACTTCGTAATTAGACCACCAAGGTCTCAACAACACTTCGATTTAGTTCTTGTGGTGGCGAATAGGTTATCTAAAATGGCGCACTTCATTCCTTGCAAAAAGACCATCGATGCCTCCCATGCTCTCTCATTCTCTTCCAAAGATTGTTTGCTTGCCTGGAGCACCTCTATTTATCACATCGGACCAAGATGTTACGCTCATAGTCACTTTTAGCAGGTCTTGTGGAATAAGTTTGATGCTAGCCTTAATTGTAGCTTGGCCTACCGTCCTCAAACGAATGGCCAAATCGAAGTGGTGAATTAGAATCTCGGTGCCATGCTTCAATGCCTTGTTGGTGATCATCCTAAACACTAGGATTTGGTACTATCCCAAGCTGAGTTCACCCATAACAGCATGCAAAATCAGTCTACTGGCTTGTCTTCATTTGCTGTGGTCTATACTAAGGTTCCCAATCACACTCTTAACCTCATTGTTATTCCCAAACTTAAGAGTCTCTTTGTTGCTGCTTTTGCTCACCAGCTTTACCAATCCTATCTTGATGTTAAGAGGCATTTAGAGGAGGCCAATCAAAGATACAAAACTTGTGCGGACAAACAACCACAATTCAAGACTTTCAAAGTCGAAGACTTGGTCATGGTACACGTTAACAAGAATCAACTTTCTCACAGTGACTCTACCAAACTTTAGCCCTAGAAACGTGGCCCATTTTGCATCATTCGCAAGATTAATGACAATGTTGATGTGCTTGATCTTCCTTCCTCTTTGGCCATTTCTTCCACTTTTAACATTGTTGGTATCCATGCTTACTATCCACCAGATGAGGTTGCTACACACTTTGACGATTTCAGGTTGATAGGGGCGAATGATGCAGGGGGTTTTAGTTCTTGAGTAGTTATGCTATTGTCGATTGTTACTATTGCTTTTATTTTGTTTCTCAAGCTTTATCGTTTACTTTGGTTTGGTTTATTTATGTTATCGTTTTGGTACTTTATTAATGCTCTCTGTCATTTTGTATGTGCTTAGTGAGCAATGTCATATGTACCTAAGGGTTTTAATGCCCAGATGAGACCAATGAGAGGCAGCTGAATTTTATTCCTCCTGAGTTCTGGGTTTTAGGGCTGCAGCCACCATTGTTGGGTGTGTTCTCTTTCATTTTGGTTACGCGAAACCAGTGTTACATGGGCTCCTCCACCACTATGACTGTTCTCAGTCAATGTGAGACTGTACAACCCACTCTTTCTTGACCTTTTTTACCTCAAGGGAATTATGGATGTCATAATCACCATACCTTTAAGGCCCAATACCCTCATTGGCCACAATTCCGTTTGGGTCAAGGCTATGATACCATATATGCAATGACCGATACCTCCACTTGACATAATATTGTTCGTTTCGGACACAACCTTTTATGGTTTTGCTTTTGAGCTTTACTCCAAAATATCTCACGTCATTAGTAGGTGATGTCATTGCTTATGAACCATAACATATAACTATTTCCAAGCGACGTGGGACTATTTAACCACCAATTCCTAGGCCTTTTTCGCCTTAAGAAAATTATAATTGTCGCACTTGGGTAGTTCACACGAGTGCAAGCCTCACATATGGTACCCTCATGCCCTTGTTTCACTATTGCATAGCACAAGTTATGCATTTTTTTTGGGCACAAACCTAACCATATATGGCTTTGTTTGGCAACATCGTTAGAACTTGTTAGTTTCAACAGCTATAATGTAAAGCTCTCACATGTTATAGTGTAAACAAAGTTATGCTATAGTGTAAAGCTCTTACATGCTACAATATTTTGGTTGCAACTATGTAGTTTCAATTACGTTCCCAAACACACTCTACAGTGTGAACGTGTTTTTTCTTAAGTTGGAGAATGCGTTTCATGTCCTTTGTCGGAACTATTTCATGAGCTTGCTATTATTTTTTAAACAATTTTTTTTCTTAAGTATTTCGGTAAGCTGCCACTGGTAGCATGATAATTCAGCGTGGAACTATGTCATGACCTTGCTATTCTTTGTTAATCTACTTTTTTTTCTTAAGTATTCCGGTAGGCTGCCACTGGTAGCATGATAATTCAGTGTGGATATAATATGGTAGTAGTTGAAATTTTCAGTAACAAAACATAATACATTTGGGGTAAGAACAAACGTTGTAGCATAGCAGGTTACCATCAGTCACAGTAAACTACCACTGATATAGAAACTGTCGGAAGGCTACCACCAACATGAAACAAAGAAATAATTATAACTGTTCTAAAAGAAAGAAAGAAGAAAAGAAAGAAAGAAAGAAATATTTATGACTATTGTAAGACATAGTCATATATACATTGTATTTTGAAATCTTTGTTCTGGTACACAATGCATCTACTCATAAAAAAGACCAATATTATTACACAAAATAGAAACTCTTTTAAGTTCTAACAATACGGTATATAATATATATACCTAGGTGCTACACCTCCCCTAAACGTTAAAGGGTTGAGAGCATACGGAATTGTTAGGCATTTAACTACACTTCATAGTTCTTTTTTTGGGCTAAAGAACACTTTATATTTCCTGTGGGAAGAGAAAAACAGCTAACAAATTAGAAGAAACACGTAGGCATGCACGTATGAGAAAATACATGCTCAGTTAGTCGATTGTGTGACTCGTGGTGGTTGGCGTTCTTTGGAGGCTAACCAGAGAATAATAAGCCCCTTGAGGCCCTTTAGCCAACAGATAGGAGTGAGTTCCTCTCTCCACCACTTTCCCTTTGTCCAACACCGCGATCATGTCACAGTTTTGTATGGTGCTCAATCTATGTGCCACCACAACACTTGTCCTTCCCACCATCACACGCTCCAGCGCGTCTTGCACGACCTTCTCCGATTGACTATCAAGTGCACTAGTTGCCTCGTCCAATAGGAGAATTGCGGGGTTTTTCAGTATGGCACGGGCTATTGCGATTCTTTGCTTTTGACCCCCTGAAAGCTGCACTCCTCTATCCCCACACCATGTCTCGTAAGCGTCCTTCAAACCCGCGATGAAATCATGAGCGTTGGCTGCTTTGGCAGCCTCAATGATTTCCACCTCACTAATTTTACCAGATGCTCCATATGTTATGTTCTCGTTGATTGTGCCGGCAAATAGTGTGGGCTCTTGGCTTACTAGTGCTATGTGCTTGCGCAATGACCTGAGGTGGTATAACCTTATATCTCGACCGTCAATTTTCACCACTCCTTTGAGTGGATCATAGAATCTCTCAATTAACCCAATGATGGTTGATTTTCCGGATCCACTTTGTCCTACTAGAGCTGTTGATTTTCCAGCCTCAATTTTTATTGAGAAGCCTTCGAAGATCATCATGTCAGGCCTGGCGGGGTACGCAAAATGCACATCACGTAGTTCCACGTGGCCCGTCATCCTTTCAGGCTGGTAGCCTTCAAGGTCCTCAGGCTCAATTCGGGTGTACCGGTCCAGCACTGCAAAAACCGACCCAACTGCACCCGCACCTTTTGCAAGGTCCGTGGTCATGCTTCCAGCATCGGCTATGACACGGCCTGTGCTCACCAAGATCATGAAGGTCTCAAACAGGGCTTTGGACGAAATGTAGGCATTGGCAATAAGCTGCCCTCCGTACCAAAAGTCAAAAGCCCAAGTACAAGTTGTGAGGCTCTGAGAGCAAGCGAGCCCAATGCCGGCATACCAAGACTGACGGATGCTCTCTTTTCGTGGGCCTTCTTGGGCCTTTTCAAGCATTTTGAGGATTCTTTCTTGGGAAGAGAAGGCAGTGATGGTTCGAACGTTGGAAACTGCTTCTGCGGCTAACTTGCTGCTCTCCTCTTGAGCTTTACTGGCCTGATTGGACATGCTTTTGAGAAGGACTCGACGGGTGTAGAAGCAAACTATGATGAGTGGTTGGACAGCGATCATGACCAAAGCAAGCCTCCATGCAATTACAAGTCCCATTGTGAAGGCCACAGTTACAGCCGAGAATGTTTGTACTAGTAGAGCCATCCTATCGCCAACCAAGGATCTCACCTACACAAAACCCAAAGCCATTTAAAAATCAGAACTCTTTTTTTTTTTCTTTTTTTTTTTAATGGAAGCAATTCTTTTGAGCCCAAAATGGACACTTTTCGGCTCAGTCTTGGTTCAAATGCATGAAAATGAACCATGGTGTGCATTTCGCTAAAGCAAGATATATGTTGGATAAAAAAATCGTACATGCGTAATGTTTTATCAAGTCATAAAAAATTCCAAGGAAAGGTCTCTGTAACTTTTCCTTTAATATAAAAAAAAATTAGCCGAGGACTAAATTAAAGCAAGATTCTCCTTCGAATGATTGGCTATAACACTCCAATCATTAGCTTTCTTCTCTTTGTTAAACCAATTATTATATTTGCTTCAGTAATATTACAATATCAGTTAGCAATAACAAATGGGAGTTAATAATAAATATATTAAAGACGAGATAATGAAAACAATTGCGTACCACGTTGGCATCTTTAGCAAGTCTAGAACAGACTGCACCAGTAGAATTCTCGTCCTGATCGAACCACCCAACTTCAAACGTCAATATCTTCGAAAGCATCCTCTCCCTAACCCTCTTCGTCAAGTACTCTCCCATGTACGCGAAGTTGTAATGCTGGCAAATGTTGATCCCCAAGGAGAAGATCGCCAGCCCAAGAAAACACAGCGCGTAAATCCGAGTCTTCTCCTTAATCTCGTCATGGTCCGTCAAGAAATACACCGATATCATTGACCCCATGGCGAACGCGTAAACCGGCTGGACCGCGCCGAACAATGCCGCCCCCAAGCACCCCAACAACGCTTGCTTCCACTCAGGCAAGTTCAGGGCCAACAACCTCCTAAACGACGGCACGGGGAGTTTCTTCTCCTCTTGAACTACGACGTCGTCTCCGGCCGTCGAGTAGGCTCGTGCCGAGTTGGCCGAGCTAGAGCGGCTCAAGGTGGACAGTCTCCGGCTGCTCGTGTTGTTCGGGTCCATGCTCGATATGGAGGACGAACCGACGTGGCTTGATGATTGTTCCTCAGGGGATTCCCGTTTATCCGTTTGTTGGAGGCGGACGAGGGAGGTGTAGAGGCCGTCGTCGCAGAGAATGAGCTCGTCGTGCGAGCCTGTCTCCATGACGTGGCCGTTCTGGACGACGGCAATGACGTCGGCGTTTCGGACGGTGGAGAGGCGGTGGGCGATGACGATGGTGGTCCGGCCTACGGCTGCTTTGTCTAGGGCTTCTTGGACCACTCGCTCCGACTCGGAGTCGAGCGCGCTCGTCGCCTCGTCGAGGAGAAGGATTCGAGGTTTCTTAATGATTGCTCTTGCAATGGCTACTCTCTGCTTCTGTCCTCCCGACATTTGAACTCCTCTTTCACCAACCTGCAATAGCAAATTATTTCACCTATTATTTTATCATGACTATGTCTAATATTTTGGGTAGTTTTTGCTTGTAAGAAGTTCTATTAGAACTCACAAGAGAAGAAAAATTAGCATAAACAACAAGTTAAAAAGCATAGATTTCATGTAAATATAAAAGTATATTGATGGCTATACAAAATATTTTTGGACAATTTTATCAAAGAAACGACTTCAATTGTGTTAAAAAATCACGCTTTTTGTATCGTGTAAAGTTGAAAGGACTTTTAAGGCCTAAATAAAATAACAAGACTTCTTTTTTGAACCAAACCAAAACAAACTGACCTTTTTAAGTCCATAATAATAAACTGACTTTAAAAATAATATGCATGAGAAAGCGTGTATTTGTCATAACTCTAACTCTTATATGCATGCAATATAAAGCTTTCACATGCTACAATATAAAATAAAAATATATTACGATATAAAGCTTTCACGTACCACTATATCTAAGTTCCAAACATTTTCAATTAGGTGCCTGTAGCATATAGCTGTTTGAAATGGTCAAGTAGTAGTTAGTTTGACAAGTACTCAAAATGAAAAAGAAAAGGGGAGTTTTGAAAGCTTATAGTTGGCTAGAAAGTGACAAGCATAACTTGCTTTTCCCATGGCAGGATTCCTTCCCAAGTGGAATGACAGTTGTTGGCTAGAGCCTTAATCCTAGGCTGAAGATGGACGCTTGTTACGTGCATTATTGAGTGAATAACTAATCAACTCATTCTTTTTCCAACCATATATTCTGTCTATAAATTGTCGTAGAATATTGTTGAAGCAAAAACGATTATTTGTTTTACATTTTGATACTACAATTCAAATCAGATTACATAAGATTATAATCTACTAAAAAAAGAGAAATTTTCAAAGAAAGATAGAATTAAACAGTTAATAGACATTTTTTTTTCCAAAGACACATGGTACATTTTGGCTGTTCAACCATAACAAGTAACGACGTACTGTTTCATATTGTCAATTAACCTGATAAAAGTTAGTGAATTATTGGACGTGCAAATATTATTCAATATTAGTTCCCCCACCCACCCATCTAGCCGACATCTAGTGAATTATTCAATATTGAATAAGAAAATATTGTTAATGCATCCAGAGTGGTGCTCCATTGAACATGTCGGCTAAAAGACAAAAAAAGTTTTCAGTATGACGTTTGATTTGACTGCTAGTGGTGATACACGTGGCATATTTGCGCCGTAAAAGAAAACAATTAGAACTTTGGTAAAAAGAAATAGAAGCTCTGGGCACGTGGGGGACCAAATCATTAGTTGGATTAATAAGATACAAAACAATAAAAAAACACTACAAACGAAAAAAAAAAAAAAAACCAGAAGCAAGAATCCTTGAGCACTACTACTTGTACGCCATTAAGTATTGAAAATCATGTATTCTTGTATTACACATTTGTTTATTATTATGTATTGGTAAAAAAGGGAAAAAAAAGCGAAAAAAATAAAAAATTAAAAACAAAAAGGCGGAGTTTTGTAAAGTGGCAAGCAAGAAGTGAGAACTAACCTGTGTGTCATACCCCTGAGGCAACCTAGAGATGAAATCATGAGCATTGGAAGCTTTGGCAGCCTCAACTACTTGTTCCATATCGGCATCTTCTTTCCCAAACAGTATGTTCTCCTTAATGGAGGTGGCAAAAAGCGCAGGCTCTTGGCTTACCATACCCATTTGTGACCTTAGCCATTTCAGCTGTAGCTTATCAATGGCGACCCCATCAAGGCGTATCTCCCCACCAAGTGGGTCATAAAATCTCTGCAGCAGTGATATCACTGTTGATTTGCCCGAGCCACTCCCGCCCACCAATGCCACTGTCCTTCCTGACGGAATCTTTAAGCAAAAGTCCCTGAAGATTATGCTTTCGGGCCTCGACGGATACGCGAATTCGACGTGCTCGAATTCGACTTCACCAGACACATTCTCCAACACTTGGCCTTCCGTGTTGTCCGAATCGATCTTCGGGACTCGTTTGATCACCTCTAGTATGCGTTCCCCGGCCGAGCATGCTTCTGAGAAGTACTTCAAGTTGGACAAACCAGCACCCAAGGCTCTAGATATGTGTGTGTATATATATATATATAATTTTTTTTTCATCAAGGGAGACAGAATTAAATCCATCCCAATTATTTAATGACAAAAATATCAAAAAGTAAGGAAATTTGAGAAAGATCCAACAATTAAAACAGATCCCACTAACAACGTAATTTTTTGATACCTTAGTGATCTAAGAAAAAGAAAATATTAGTGATAAACAATGAAAGGTAAAAATTTATAATGCTGCGTCATGACTATAGTCCATTGACTATTTAAAGATATAACGTTATTCAAAAGGACTTAAACTTTTTTGATTAGTGGTTGGCTAAAAGATACTGTTTGGAATATTAAATTTGGACAAGAAATCAGAGCCTATCTCATTGGTATTTAAGGGAAAAGAAAAAGGCAAAAGGCATAAGGCAAAAGGCAAAAAAATGCTTACAATCCACCAACGGCGATAGATGCCCCAACGGCAAAAACAGTCCCCCCTTGGGCCCCATGATACATAACCATTCTGCTACCATAATAAGCCATGAAGGACCAAATAGCAAAAACAACGCCATTGCTTCCCACAGCCAAGCCCTTGGCCAAACCCTGCCTAAGCCCCAGCTTCACCGACCCTTGTAGAGCCGAAGAGAATTCGGTTATGGTTTTGTTTTCCCCCACAAAGGCATAAACGGTTCGTATCGAAGATATAGCCTGCTCGGCTATGGTACCGGCCGTATTATATTCTTCCCGGATCTTCCTAGCCAGGCTCATTAAGGTCCTTCCGTACATTAGGCCCGGAATTACCAAAAGTGACACAAATGGAAACCCCACAATTGCTAGTCTCCACAGCATTATAAACGCCGCTATGTAGCTGCCGATGAACATTGACGCGTTCATCAAGAAGTTTGGTAGCTGAAAATGACCAATTTAAGAACTATCACAAAATTGAAATAATCAAAAAAAAGAAGAAGAAAACTTTTGTTGGGAATTATTGTAGAGAGCACCTTTTCGCTCAGAACATCTTGAATAACAAGGCTGTCGTTAGAGACGCTAGTTATAACCTCGGACGTGCTTGTCACGTGCAAATCAAAGTAGCCCACGTCTTGGCGTAGGACTGCTTTCAAGTACCTTTCTCTCATTCTCGCCGCTTGCCTTGCTCCTGTTCTTGTCCAACAATATCCCTCTTAAGATACCCCAAAAAAAAAGGAAAAAAATTAGTATTCATTTCCTCAAAATCTCTCCTAGTTTAAACTTTCTCGCTAAACAAACAAGAGACTCCTGTTGAACCCACCAAAGAAACTGGCGACGAATGACCCACAAGCCAAGTACAAGAGCACCACTGCATTCTGTCACGGCCCACAAAAACAAAATTAAAAATAATTCATATATTAAGATAATTTTGTCATTTTGCAATAGCTAGACTTTCTTGCTAAATATAGACAGAGATCATAATGAATTCACCTTATTGACGTTTTTCAAAAAAGCATCGTCGCCGTATGCGCCGCCGAAATTGTTCATCAAACGGCTGGTGATCAACAAAACCAACGGCGTAGAGAAGCCATCACCAACGGCTCCGAGGAAGCCTAAGAGCATCAGAAAATAATCCACGCCATCTGCATGGACGAAAACGGACCGTATAGACCAAATTCCACCACCTTTCTTCCTCCTGACAGTGACACCGCCGTTACTTTCCTGTCCCATTTTTTTTTCTTTTCTTTTTCTCAGCGACTTCTCAGGAACCAAACAGCAGCGGCCCCTGGTTAAAATTATAAAGATTCCCACAGAGAGACCACGTTTCTCAGTGGTGTTTTTGGTTGGCCTTATCTTTGCTTCCAAACAATGGCCGGACCCGTAATTCCTGGCTAAGTTGGATGACTAGGGACAAGCAAATTCAGGACTTGCCTTGTAACTTGTATATATAGGCCCCATATAGGTGTACACAACCAAAAAAATTTAAAATAAAAATAAAAATTAAAAAGAAAAAAAGAGCAAAAAATGACTGTTGATTTTATTGCTCTAATCTCTTTTTATTTGCGTTTAGCGTCACTAACGACGACGCATGGGATACGTGGGACCCACTTTAGGACTATATATTCACTACTTAAAAAGCATCTATATATCAATAATTTGTTTTGTGCAGGGAAAACCATAATATAATTAAGGTCAATCTTAACATTTAATCACGATTTTGAGTTTGATATATAAGATCAGGCCTTAAATCAGGGCGGTGGGGCTCTGCAAATTTTGATAATATAGAGCCGAAAATACGCTGGCTTTTAGCATGTGGCTCATGAACTTTTTTTTTTTTAACCGATGAGAGTGTTTAGTAACTTAATTGGAACTAAAATATTATAGCATGTGATAGTTTTATATTATAGTAAATTTTTAACTTTTCTATTGTAACATATGTTAACTTTACACTCTAGAAGTTCAAACTTATTAATTCTAAGTAAGTTTGCCAACTATAAATAAATCTGTCCTTTGTCATTTATCCATGTTCCAAAGAAGAAGAAAAAAAAAGCTTTCGTTTAAATTATTGTATCAGGGAAATGTTGGGTTCTTTTCTTTATGGTTTGTCAGTGGAATGATGTTTGTTTTTCTTTTTAAAAATAGTAATTTTTGTAGTTTCTTTCCACATCTATACACTATCCTATGATTTTTGTTACGTTTTTTAATTTTGGGTGCTGGCAAATATTTTTTTTTTTACAAGATTCTGCTAGATTTTACATATCATTTAAGTGTAGATAATATTTTGATTTAGTTGATTTTAGATTATTAACACTTGTTAGATATCTCTTATCAAAAATTCCTACCAAAGTTGATTTTAAAAATGGATGAAAATAGTTTTATCTTGAAAAATGAGAATGTTTAAAGAATATTGTCAGGAGTGTTTTTAAAAGTTTTGTCTAAAAAAACGTGCTAAAATATTTTTAAAATGCTAAAAAAAATCAAATAGAAGAAAATTTATGATGCTTTATAATAGTCCATTTGAAAGATAGTATGAACTATAAAATACTGTAACAATTTAAATTTTATGAAAAAAAATATTATAATAAAGTTGAGGATGGTAATTTGGTTCCTATATGTGTCAATCTCAATTTTTGTGTTAAGTTCTGTTAGCCCAAGAATAACTACCCAAGAGGGGGGGTGAATTGGGTTTTCGAAAACTTTTACAATTATTGGAAATTTTCTAAAGTGAAGTGCTTAAGAAGTAAATATGATAACAAGGTAACAAATAAACAGCGATTAAGTAAAGAATAAGGATAAGAGATGCAAACGCTATTTATAGTGGTTTGGCAAAAATGCCTACGTCCACTGTCGCCAAGCTAAACTCCCTTGCTTGACCTCTTGTACTATTAGACCGTCTTTTCGGCACGATCACTCCTTTATACAACTAGTGACTTGCTCAACCCAAGGCTCACCACACCTTCTTACAATGTAACAATTTTCCCGGAGATTGCCCAACCAAGAATTCCCCAAATTTACAGGGCTTTGGAAACCCAACAATGAAAGTAAGTGGTTGTAATTTTACACTCACAAAAATATACACTCCAAAACAAAAGGATGAAAATACAATAGTGGTATGTGTTTGGAGGTGTGAGTAATTCTCAAGGTAAATATGAAACAAGTTTGGCTCAAGAGAATATGTGTGTGTAAT
>CAMOHE010026385.1:0-24176 GCA_946598075.1 Artocarpus hirsutus | reverse complement strand
AATAAACCTCATAATCTGGTATATGATGTAAACTAACTAACCATGCAGTTTTAATGTGGTAATGAATAAAACCTTAAGGTAAGTAATGGTTTTCTCTACTAAGCATGTTGTCGCTCATACCCTTATATTTTCCTCTTTTCAGGACTTACTAAGTGTGAGATGGTTATAAGAAAAATAGTTGAGGAAGCTATGTAATTATATTACGTTGGGATGGCTTCGAATGCAAAGAATGATCTTCATGATAATGTAAGCATTGATTGTTACTTTCTGTGACTGTATTAAGATTTGTTTAGGGTTGAAATGATGATGATGATAGTTGTATATTATTAAAATTTAAGGTGCTACATTAAACTATGGTTTATTTATTTGTTTATGTTTTATTTTTATTTTGAGAGTTTCTATTCCAGTCCCGGGCAAATTATTTTGATGTTTTATCTTTATTTTCTAATTTTTATTTTATTTATTTAAAAATTGTTAACCCCCACATAGGGGCGTTACAAGCAACGAGAAGGCAAAGGTCAAAGGATGAATGTAATGATATATACTAGAATGTCCTCGCAAGTCAACGGTAGTTATCGTTTGTTAGCGGTGTCAAGTCAACGATGACTAAACATGGTCAAAAATGGTCAATAGATGGCCGACTGCTCAAAAATCAAAAAAATGAGCTCGTGACACGTTATGATATTCTTGCGCCCCACGGTGTTGTCCATTTGAGCAAATCATACTCTGTTAGAGTTCTTCGGTATTGGCTACATGTATAACGAGGAAAGTAGATCAAGATAACTTAATAATGGAGGTCCAAAAGTGGTTTTCGGTGCTCTATGGAATGAGAGTGCCTGAGAGCAACCAGACGTTAGATGATTAACTATACGATCTTTTTGACCTTAAGCATTCCGTAGCTAAGTAGAGACATGCTAATGAGCTCATAACTGCCTAGATGGGAATCACGATCAAGACAATCATGCCTAATCTGTCAGTAAAAACCTCACGGATTGGAGGATGGAAGCTAAAGATTTATATGTTATAAGGACAATTACAAAAATATAATTTTAGAATGGATATAGGACCAAAAAATTATGGATTTCTAGTCGGATGACCCTGATCTTTTGAGGGATATGATCTGATTAAATGAAAATAAACCCAATTAAGAAGAATAGCATTCATAGGTAGAATGCTAAACCATTAAATAACTGAAAACTACCCTCAGATGTTGAAAGATCAAAGCTGTGCAGTAGAAGTGTAGTATACAATTGAAAGGAATATGCTAATAACATGATGAAAATTGTTGAAGTCCCAAAATAAAGGCTTAGTTTTTAGTAAGAAAGTAATGATGTAAGAAAGCATGTTAAGAACGAAAAGGGTAATAAGGAAATGAACTACCCATGAAGGTTTTAATTTTCAAGGACAAAAATTTTTAAGGAGGGTAGATTGTAACACCCGAGCATTTTCACTACATTAAAAATACAATAAATTAAGGATTATGTTAAGACAAAAATACAGTTTAAGAAAAAATACCGCATAATAATATGAGAAATTATACGGTATTAGGATAATGTAGTATGAGAAAGTACAATGATAAAGTTATACAGTATGAAAATTACACTGCAAAAGTAATATAGTATAGGAATTAGACTGCATAAGGTTAAGCAGTACAGAAATTAGACTGTTTAATTTAAGCAGTATAGGAATAATACTGTTTGGAGAATATGGATGAATGAGGAATGTTGCAATAGTATAGAGAATATACCTACAGTGTAAGAAAAATATTGTCAGTATAAATTTGGATTGTACAAAGTTAGATAATATTGGAATTACATTATGTGATGGATATGGATAAGTATTGGAGGCTATGAGACCTCATAAATGTTGAAAAAATAGTACGCAGTAAAATTTTTAAAATTTTTTATATCAAAGTATTTACCAAAATACAAGTTTGACATGCTATATCTATAAATTAACCAGATATTACTAACCTCTGTGTGCCGAAAAGCTCTTACAATTAGTGAAGAAAAGTAACGTTCTAGAAGGACCTTAACCAACTTGCCTTCTTTGCTATTCTCTATCCACGATCGGAGTGAATGTGGGCTCACATGTACAGCTCTTCCACCAGGTGACTCTCCTTCCAACCAATTGAGAGAACCTAAAGCTAGTGTTCGTGATATGCGAATAAGAGCTCTCAAGGAGTTTCAGAATCTTACTAGCAGAGCTTCACTTTTAATCTCTTAATTAATCTAAATAATAGTGAGACTCACTTCCTTTTTATACAGGTTGGGTCCAGGAGTCAGTCCTTATTAGATAATGCCTCAAAATTTAAATCAAAATCAAATTCGGATGAATATCTGATGAAATCTACGTGAAAGCGTGTGATCTTTTTATCACACGATCAGTGTGCCAATCTGTCTAACTGGCATGCCGAACTTGCCCCATCGGCAGGCCAAACCTAAGGATCGACATGCGAAACTATCGATAAAAAATCTCAACGAATCTTTTATTTTCCACTCAAGATTCTATAGGATAAAATCTCAATTTAATTCAAATAACTCAATAGAAAAGTTATCTAATTAAAACAACTTTATTTAGATAATCTTTAGGAAAATAAATGAATTCATAATAATTCAACAAGTTTATCTTGAATTAATTCAAAATTAATCCAACCAATAAACAGACATGAATTATTTGATCTTGATAATTCAACAAGTTTATCTTGAATTAATTTTGTCACAAAATTAATTCAACTGGTAAACAAACATGAATTATTTGATTCTTCTGAATTTCAACCAATCTAATAAATCTGACATAAGTCACTAATTATTGGAAAAGCATGCCGTATCATTACAGGATTTTGTGAGCTAGCAAAGGGGACTTGATGGACCTATATAGTTCAAGCTCTCGATAATTATGAAACCCAATATCTCAAATATACATTTCATAATTATCAACTTCAACGCTGCTCCACTAAAAGCTTGGAGCTGCACTCTTGAACTACATAGAATTACGAAGCCCGTGTAGCTAAGTCTCCATGACATATCATAGTGTATCATATCCCTATAGGATTATCTATAATCGGCTTAAGGACAAGTTCTGTCTTACCTTCCTGATTATTTTTATATTACGTTCCATTATCTCATCATTAGAAAACTTACCATCTAAAGACAGTATACCATTCATGTAATGACCAGGAAAATTCATTAATAAAATCTAATATTTAATTGGGTTTAATTAATGAATTTACCCTTAAAAATTGTGTTTTCTATAAAAAAAATTTGATAATGTACAAATAAGCAGTATCAATAGGAAACTCCACCATGAACTTGATGTAATGTTGGATTTGTCGATATAGATTTTGTGACAGGAAATACTCAAAAATTTGTAAATAATATCCATAAAATGAATTTTATATCACAATTAATTGTAGAATTGTGATATAAATGGATAGGTAATTAAGGTATAAATAAGATAGAGAGTCTACCTAAACCCTAAACCAGTGTAAAAAAGGGTCTGATGCAGAATAGGTATACTATTAAGTAAAAACACAGATATCAGAAATGTTTTGTTTGAACTCCAAAAATAAACTAAAGGCAAGTAAAATATTTTATCTAGTCTAAGAACACATTTTTGCACTGATTTTACTACCATAGTATAAGAAAAATACTACGTAGTGAAAAAGTATACAGTGTAAATTTTTGGGGCCCACTAAGTGGACACCCATTAAAATTTCATTGGGCCACCATGCCATGAAAGGTGGCCCAATCACACTAAGCCACCTTGGTAGCCCACTTGATTACTTGGTGAGTCACCAAGTAAGATAAGTATGAATTAAATGTAAAAGAAGCCAAAAATCTCTCATTTTCTTCTTCCTCACCCACGGTAGCCATTGAAGCTTCCTTTTGAAAATTTTCTTAAACCCAAATCTCTGCAAAATTGGCAAATTGGCCCCAATCGAATTCAAGAAGCAAAGTTTAGAGGATTTCATCAAGTTTAAGGTAAAAACCTAAACCTTTTTTTCAAGTTTTCCTAGAGTTGTTCTTGGATTAAGGGGGAAATTTGATTCAAGGTATTTTGTATGAAAAATGCCTAGGAAAAGGTTTCAAAGGAGCCCTTGGAAAGGCTAGAAGCACAAATTTTTCACTTGGGTAGGTTTTAATTCCTTAAACTTAAAGTTTATGTGGTTTTGTTTTGATTTTTATTAATTCAAAAAGTATGTGGATATTCAAGCAAAATTTTGATTTAATTCGAAGGTTATATGATTTATGGCATGTTGGTATTGTTGAAATTAGGGGTTCAATGTGCAAAGTGTTGGTTTATGCAAAATAGGTTATTTTTGTAAATTTTAATGCTAGTTTTATAAAAATAGTGATTTGGCATGAAAATGGTTTAGACAAAGGTTGAAACTGCCTCCACAGTAGTGGAAATGCTGGTTTAAAGTAGATTTTTACAAAAATGACCCAAGGACTAAATTGCAAGAATAAGTTTTTTCTCGAAAGTTTTAAAAAATGACCAAAAAGGCCCCTATGCAGTGAGGATTTTAAAAAAGTTAAAACATAAAAGTTATAGATCTCGAACAAAACTGTTATGCATTGTAGACGATTCGTCAAAAATCGCGATTGTTTGTGAGATATTAATTTTAGAAAAAATTGTTAAAATTGAAAAAAAATTTAAAAGGGCAAAAATGTCATTTTTCAAAAGGATTTTGGATATGGTACTTTGGGCAAAAATGATCATTGTGAAAAATGAAAAATTATAGTTTAAAGAGATTAATTTTAGTCCCGGGGGTAAAATTATCAAAATTTTTAGCTAAGGGTTAAAATTGCAAAGTTTTACTAAAATGGGGCATTGATGTAAAATAAGAAGATCTGACTCCCCAGGGTGTTATTCTAAGACCAATATGCAACTATTTTCATTAAAATAGCAAAATCGAGCTCGAGAAATTTAGAAGGCCTATTGAGGGCAAAATCGTCATTTTTTCCACGAGTAACCTGAAACGCTCCAAAACATTCCAAAAGGGAAAAAGGGATGATTAGAAAGATTTTTGCCCTTTGTTAGAAACGATAAGGTGGAGTAAGATAGGAGTAAGAGAACCTGTGATTATTGAAATTATATACGGTTATGTAACTCGATTTATTAATTAACGGTCATTTTGTATGATATAAAGATAAAGTAGTAAAATTTGGTTAATAGCGTTGTAATTTGCCAAACAGGACCCTAGAGGACTAAGAAAGAGGGAACTGAGGTCAACTTGTGCAGCAACCCAAGCTAAGTAAGTACCTATCCCATCTATAGTATGGAATTGTGGGTATAGAATAGAATATCTATATATTTATACATATGTGTATATCGAGGTGTATACCTACGTGTGTACAATAATATAAGTACCTGTGTGTATATTATGTTATATACATGTGCGTATATTAATGTGTACCTGTGAGTATATAAAGTATGTACCTATATATCCTATACAGTACTAAAGCATTTATGTGTTGTATATAACATGTGATTATAACTTCATGTATGTTATAATAACCATAATAATTAGACTGGAAAATACATCACCAGAATTAAAAAGAGTATCGTACAGACTTCTGACTCAAGAGGAGTTAATGTTATAGTCTGGTCCCGTGTCACGTAGACCTATGTGTGCAATGGTACAAACGCTTGGGCCCTAGATAAAGATAAGACATGCTAAGGATAAAGAAAGTTCATAAGAAAGCATAACTGGATAGTGCATTTTAGTGAATGTGCATGTAGGTTGTATTGGGACTTACAGGGCGTAAGCTCACTTAGAATTTCATGCTGTAGGTGTTCCAACTAAAAGGTCAGAATAAATTTCCTAATGAGTTGGCGGAGGAGTATAAGTAGTGTATAGAATGGGTATGGATGCTGCCACAGTTATATTTTTGCTGTAATATATTTTAAGTTATTTTGAAACGTGTGTAAAAAAAATCTTAAGCATAGTTAAGTAAGACAAAACTTCTCTCGAGAGTATTTGGCAAACAGTATTATAAAAGAAAGTGTGTTTATGTAAATATATGTATATGGTTGCATTTTGAGGATTGCTAAAATTGCATGGATTATATAAAAAAAATATTCCTAAGTTTTACATTTATACGTAAGTAAGAAAAAGGTTTATCATAGCCCAAAAAAGGCAGGTTGTTACAGTTGGTATTAGAGCGAAAATCCTATCACCTACTGCACATTGCTGTTTGCTCCACTTCCATAGCTTAAGTAAGAAAGTTTAATTTTTAACATAGGAATATTGAATTATGATTCTATGTGAGAAAGTGATGCTAATTAAAATAATAAATATAGTATATAACGGAGTGGCATAATAATTATGATGTAGAGGCAGATCAAAGAGCGAGTATTACCTTCCGGGAGATGATACCTCCGCATTAGTTTGGCAGTCGATGACCAATGGCCTTGATGGAGTGGTTCCACGAGATGGAAGTGATTTTCGAGACTTGTCACACCCCACTGCATCTATAGGTTCCATTAGCCTCAGAGCAACTAGCAAGGGAAACATTGGAATAGTGGATGAGGCTTGGACCAAAAGAGCGGCAACATAATTGGGAAGAATTTAAAGCGCATATCTCATAAGCATTCGCTCTGTTGCCCCCTGCAAACCCCATACAAGTTCAGGTTAATCCTCATATGTGGGCGGATTGGCACTATCGACTCTACGTACGTATAGAACTGATCTGGGGTAGGTATGTAGGTGAGTCGGTAGAGCATTATCTAATGAGATTCCATCAATCCATGATACCATTGATCCCGCCAGAAATACCATTGCGACAAATTTATGACCTTATCTAGAAAGACCTTCCCGAAGTAGTCTAGCATCAGATGCAGTACCCAAGAGATTTCCTTAGCCTCAATGATTT
This sequence comes from Artocarpus hirsutus, assembly GCA_946598075.1. Classification (NCBI taxonomy): domain Eukaryota; kingdom Viridiplantae; phylum Streptophyta; class Magnoliopsida; order Rosales; family Moraceae; genus Artocarpus; species Artocarpus hirsutus. The sequence goes on along the minus strand of CAMOHE010026385.1, from coordinate 17,298 downwards.
GATTATGGAAGTATTCCATGTGAGCAAAACGTGGCTACACCTTTAGAGGATCCCCTAGTAGAAATGGAAGATGATAATGAAGATGAGGATGGTGATGATGATGATGATGATGAGCTTGAATTCATTCCAGTACCTCCTGAACCTATTATTGCCATTGATGACGAGTCTACTGATTTTAGCAAAGAGGAGAAGGAGGACCCTAAGGAGGATCTCAAAAATAGTGATATGTCAGGAGTAGAGTTAGATTAGAAAGAAAATGGACCTATGAAGACTTTTGTGTATTAAGATGTACGTAGATGTGAGATTAGAACAGTTTTGGCCTTATTACTCTTGTATATGAGTGTACATCCGGGAAGTGGTATCCTTTGCGGCGGTAGGGTATATGTTGCCAAAAGAAATAACTGCTCCCGGGAATGATATGAACAGTTTATGTAAGAAAGAAAAGTAAGTATGTATGTTAGTCACTTATGTAATGTTTTAGGAATGAAGAATGTAAAAGAAAAAGAAAGAAGTTAATGAAATAAATATGAAATGAGATATTAAGTTTATGTTATTGTTCATGTTTACATGTATTTATATTATATAAAAAAAATTAATACTATTGATTTAATAGTATATAGTGACGTAATAACGAAATCGTATGATAGGTCTGTAAACAAACTTTATTATCGATGGCTGATGCACACGGAGGACCTACAAACCTGGACATGATGGCCATGATCATAGAATTACAACAGGAACTTCGGGCTCAGGGGTTAGAAATGCAAGAATTAAAAGAGCAACTAGCTGACTAGAATCCTGTACCACCGACACGTGCAAATTCTCTACCTCCAGTATCACTGCCTCAGCAAGTAGAACTAGCTGCTCCAGTAGTATCTGCTATTAAATTTTATGAAAGATTTCAATGGATGAAGGCCCTGAAATTTGACGGATCTACTGATCCACTAGAAGCCGATGATTGGCTTGCTGGCATAGAGAGAGTTTTGAAATTTATGGGACTCAGTGATCACGAGAAAGTTTTATGTGCCTCATTTTCTTTCACTAAGGATCCCAGGAGATGGTGGGAGTCAGTTGAACGTAGAAGGAATGTAGACGAAATGACTTGGCCAGATTTCGTGGAGGAATTCAGAAGGGCTTATTTTAATGTGGAAATAATGGCAGTGTAGTAAGAAGAATTTAACAACTTTCGACAAGGCCATATGTCAGTGGTTGACGCCGCGATGAGATTCAACCAATTAGCGCGTCTTTGTCCAGAACTGGTACCTAGTGATTGAGAGAGGATAAGAAGACTGATGCAGATGTTTCGAACTGACATTGCCCTTGTCGTTGATAGTGGAGGGCAAGCTCCTAAGGATGTAGAGGATTGCATCAAACGGGCTACTAGAGCTGAGTTTAGAATTGCCTGTGATAAGGAGGAGAAAGCAAGTATTTTTAAGCTCAAAAGGAGGAAAAAGCATTAGCCAAATAGAATCAAGCTTTGCAAGCAAAAGGATAAGGAAGCATTTCGAGTTAGGGGCAGTCCTAGAGTCATCCAGCTAGATGTAATCGTAGCACCAATAATAAGAGGAAATGGAACGTGAATAATACAAAGAATCAGAAAGGACAACCCCATAAGAGGATCAATGATGGAGGGAATAACAAACCATTCTATGGTCAATGCGGAAGAGTGCAAAGCTGGCACTAACAAGTGTTTCATCTATGGCAAAGAAGGACACTATGCCAGAAATTGTTTTTCCAATCCTCAGAATTAGAATAATCAGAATTAACAAAGACCCTAGGAAACCTAGCTTCACGAAGTCCAACCATAGATTGAAGGCCCTAGCATTAGTTAGGGATGTCTAGTGGCTCTAGAACCCAATGGATGGATTTATACCTACACAAAGAAAGAGAATGATGCCGGAACTTCAACAGTGGTGACAGGTCAGTTTTTTGTTGCCAATACTGATGCCTATGTTTTATTTGATTCTAGAGCAACGCATTCATTCGCATCACTTAAGTTTGCTAAATGGATAGGAAATGAAAAGGATAGGATAGAACAGACTTTTAGAACTGCATTTCCCTCTGGCGAGCTATTAAGTTCTGATTATTGGTTACATCATATACCCATCACCATTTGTGGGAGGGAATTGTATATCGATTTAATAATAATTGATATACAAGATTATGATATTATCTTGGGAATGGATTTCTTGGGAAAATACACTGCCAAGATTAACTGCTGACATTTCAAGGTTACGTTTCGACCTTCCGAAAGTGAGAAGTTTGTGTATTCAAGAAAGATTCCTAAGGCTCCAAAGGCACTAATTTTGGCATTGAAAGCAAGGAAGATGTTGGAGAGTGGATGCATCGGTTATCTAGTGAATTTAGTAAATAAAGATCAAGAAGCTTAGTTTGGACCAGAGAATGTTCCTATAGTAAAAGAATTCATTAACATGTTTCCAGACGAGTTATCGGGCTTACCACTGGAGTGGGAGATTTTGTTCAAGATTCAATTGACGTCGGGTACAGCCTCGATTTCGAAGGCACCATATCGTATGGCTCCAGGGGAACTTAGAGAGCTTTAGGTGCAATTGCAAGAATTGCTAAGCAAAGGGTTTATCCGACCTAGTCATTCTCTATGGGGAGTGCCCATTTTATTTGTCAAGAACAAAGATGGAACCTTACGGATGTGTATTGATTATCGAGAACTGAACAAGATCATGATTAAAACTAAGTATCCACTTCCAAGGATTGAGGACTTATTTGATCAATTGAAGGGAGTGTTTTTGTTTTCAAAGATTGACTTACGTTCTGGATACCATCAACTTTGAGTTAAGGAAGAGGACATGCCAAAGACAGCATTCCGAACACGTTATGGGCATTATGAATTCTGCGTTATGCCATTCGGATTGACTAATGCCCCGACAGCCTTTATGAATCTTATGAATCAAATTTTCAAGGATTACCTCGATAAATTTGTTATCGTTTTCATCGACAACATCCTCATTTATTCAAGAACACTAAAGGAGCATGAGAAACACTTGAGGATTGCACTACAATTGTTAAGAAAGTATCAGTTATACACCAAGTTCTCAAACTGTGAATTTTGGTTGGAAACAGTCCATTTCCTAGGACATGTGGTGTCACGAGATGGAGTATCTGTTGATCCTTCCAAAGTTGAAGCAGTAAATAAGTGTCCTACACCAAAGAGCGTTATTGAAATAAGGAGTTTCCTCAGTTTAGCAGGCTATTACCAATGTTTTGTAGAAGGATTCTCCAAACTTCCAGCACCCTTACAGCTCTTACACGAAAAGCAGCAAAGTACGAATGGACTAAGAAGTGCGAAGAAAGTTTTCAAGAGTTAAAAAGGCGACTCATAAGTGCACCGGTATTGACCATACTTGATCCAGACCTAGGAAATTTCGTGATCTACAACTATGCATCAAAAACAGGCTTGGGAACCGTACTTATGCAAAATAAAAAAGTGATTGCATATGCATCTCGATAACTAAAGGATCATGAAAGGAACTACCCGATGCATGACTTGGAGTTAGCAGCAGTCATAATTTGCATTGAAGATTTGGCGCCACTACTTGTATGGAGCTAAATGCAAGATTTATATCAACCATCAGAGTTTGAAGTATATTTTCACACAGAAAGAGCTCAATATGAGACAACAAAGATGGCTCAAGCTAGTTAAGGACTATGACTGTGAAATTTTATATCACCCTAGAAAGGCCAACCGAGTAGCTGATGCACTCAGTCGTAGAACAACATCCTCACTTGCAATGATACAGCTGATACCAAAATCTCTCTAAAGAGATTTGATAGAAGCGAGAATAGAGATAATCACAAGAGGACTAGCCAATCTATAATTTCGACCAGTTATGTTGGAAAGTCTGAAAGAGCAACAAGAAGCAGATCCTTCACTACTCAAATATAAGAATGAGGTCCTTGAGAACAAAGAAGTAGAGTTTAGCATCTTGGAAGATGGCATTCTCTACTATAAAGACAGATTATGCATTCCCAATAATGAAGAGTTGAAGAGACAGATTTTGGAGGAGGCTCATGAGGCACCGTATGCTGCTCATCCAGGAGCTACCAAAACGTACCAAGATTTGAAAAAGTAGTATTGGTGCCATGGAATGAAGAACGATGTTGCACAATTCATTAGCAAATGTCTCACGTGTCAAAAAGTAAAGGCTGAACATCAACGACCGGCAGGCTAATTATAGAAAATTGAAATTCCAGAATGGAAATGGGACTAGATATTTGTGGATCTAGTGACTGGGCTATCCAAAACTATGGGAGGACATGATGCTATATGGGTGATCGTGGATAGATTGACCAAATCGGCACACTTTTTACCCATTAAACTTAGTAGTTTTATGGAACAATTAGCTGAACTGCATGTTGCCCAGATAGTTAGATACCATGGAGTTCCAAAATCCATTATTTCTGATCGTGATGGCCTATTTACTTCCAAGTTTTAGAGGAATGTTCACCAAGCAATGGGAACAAAGTTGACCTTTAGTATAACTTTTCACTCTTAAATGGATTGTTAGTCTGAAAGGACCATTCAAACTCTAGAGGATATCCTAAGAGCTTGTGTGTTAGATTTCAAGGGAGGATGGGATAAAAAGCTTCCATTGATCGAATTTGCTTATAATAATAGCTATCAAACCTCCATAGGAATGGCTCCATACGAAGCTCTTTACGAGGGAAGATGTAGATCGCCACTGCATTGGTACGAAACTGGAGAAAAAGTATTTCGACTATGGATTTCGTGTAGATGACAACGAAGGATGTGAAATTAATCCGTCAACGAATGGAAACTGCTTTTAGTCATCAGAAAAGTTATGCTGATCAGTGATGAAGACCCCTAGACTTCCAAGTAGCGGATTTGGTCTTCTTGAAGGTAACGCCAATGAAAGGAGTAATAAGGTTTAGAAAGAAAGGAAAACTAGGCCCAAGGTATATTGGAACATTTGAAATTCCAGAAAGAGTAGGCAATGTGGCTTATAAGTTAGATTTACCCCCTGAAATGGCATTGGTACATAACGTGTTTCATGTATCCATGTTAAAGAAGTATGTACCTGATCCTTCACATGTTCTGTAGCCGCAAGAAATTGACGTACAGGAGAATCTATCCTATAAAGAGAAACCAGTTCGAATTCTGGGTCGAGAAGAAAAGGAACTAAGAAACGATAAGATACCCCTCGTCAAAGTTTTGTGACACAACCAACAAGTAGAGGAAGCAACTTGGGAGTGAGAGGATGAAATGAGGAAAGTCTACCCCGAATTGTTTTGATTTTTGAGGACAAAAATTCTTAAGGGGGGTAGGTTGTAATGACTAGGGAAATTCATTAATAAAATCTAATATTTAATTGGGTTTAATTAATAAATTTACCCTTAAAAATTGTGTTTTTTGTAAAAAAAAATTATAATAATGTACAAATAAGCAGTATCAATAGGAAACTCTACTGCGAACTTGGTGTAATATTGGATGTTATCAATATAGATTTTGTGAGAGAAAATACTCAAAAATTTGTAAATAATATCCACAAAATGAATTTTATTTCACAATTAATTGTAGAATTGTGATATAAATGGATGGATAATTAAGGTATAAATAAGATAAAGAGTCTACCCTAAACAAGTGTAAAAAGGGGTCCGATGTGATATAGGTATATTGCTAAGTGGAAACACAAATATAAGAAATGTTATGTTTGGACTCCAAAAATAAACTAAAGGCAAGTAAAATATTTTATATAGTCTAAGAACATATTTTTTTCATTGATTTTATCACAACTGTATAAGAAAAATACTATGTGGTGAAAAATCATATAATGTAAATTTTTAGGGCCCACTAAGTGGACACCCATTAAAATTTCATTGGGCCACCATGCCATGAAAGGTGGCCCAATCACACTAAGCTACCTTAGGTAGCCCCCTTGATTACTTGGTGAGCCACCAAGTAAGATAAGTATGAATTAAATGTAAAACAAGCAAAAAATCTCTCATTTTCTTCTTCCTCACCCACGGCGGCCATTGAAGCTTCCTTTCAAAAATCTTCTCAAACCCAAATTTTTGCAAAATTGACCCCAATTGAATTCAAGAAGCAAAGTTCAAAGGATTTTATCAAGTTTAAGGTAAAAGCCTAAACTTTTTTTTCAAGTTTTCCTATGGTTTTTCTTGGATTAAGGGTGAAATTTGATTCAAGGTATTTTGTATGAAAAATTCCTAGGAAAAAGTTTCAAAGGAGCCATTGGAAAGGCTTGAAGCACAAATTTTTCATTTGGGTAAGTTTTAATTCCCTAAACTTAAAGTTTATGTGGTTTTGTTTTGATTTTTATTAATTCAAAAAGTATGTGGGTATTCAAACAAAATTTTGATTTAATTCGAAGGATATATGATTTATGGCATGTTGGTATTGTTGAAATTAGGGGTTGAATATGCAAAGTGTTGGTTTATGCAAAATAGGTTATTTTTGTAAATTTCAATGCTAGTTTTGCAAAAATAGTGATTTGGCATGAAAATGGTTTAGACAAAGGTTGAAACTGCCTTCACAGTAATGGAAATGCGGGTTTAAAATGGATTTTTTCAAAGGACTAAATTGCAAGAAAAAGTTTTTTCTCAGCAGATTTAAAAAATGACCAAAAACGCCCCTGTGTAGTGAGAATTTTAAAAATGTTAAAACATAAAAGTTGTAGATCTCGACAAAACTGTTAAATATTGCAAACGGTTCGTCGAAAATCATGATCGTTTGTGAGATATTAATTTTACAAAAATTTGTTAAAATTGGAAAAATTTTAAAAGGGCAAAAATGTTATTTTTTAAAAAAGATTTTGGATATGGTACTTTGAACAAAAATGGGCCTTGTGAATAATGGAAAATTATGGTTTAAAGAGATTAATTTTAGTCCCGGGGTAAAATTGTTAAAATTTTCAATTAAGGGACAAAATTACAAAGTTTTACTAAAATGAGGCATTGATATAAAATAAGAAGATCCAACACCCCAGGGTGTTATTCTAAGACCAATTCGCAGCTATTTTTGTTAAAATAGCGAAATTGAGCTCGAAAAATTTAGGAGGCCCACCGAGGGTAAAATCGTCATTTTTTCACAAGTAACCCGAAACGCTCCAAAACATTTCAAAAGGGAAAAAGGGATGATTAGAAAGATTTTCGCCCTTCGTTAGAAATGATAGGGTGGAGTAAGATAGGAGTAAGAGAACCTGTGATTATTGGAGTTGTATACAGTTATGTAACCCGATCTATTATTTAACGGTCATTTTGTAATGATACATAGATAAAATAGTAAAATTTGGCTAATAACGTTATAATTGGCCAAACAGGGCCCTAGAAGACCTGAAGAGAGGAAACTAAGATCAACTTGCATAGCAACTTAGACCAAGTAAATACTCATCCCACCTATAGTATGGAATTGTTGGTATAAAATAGAATATATATATATATTTATACCTATGTGTATATCAAGGTGTATACCTGCATGTATACAATAATAATATTACCTGTACGTATATTATGTTATATACCTGTGCGTATATTAATGTGTACCTGTGAGTATATAAAGTATGTACCTGTATATGCTATAGAATACTAGAGCATTTATGTGGTGTGTATAACATGTGATTATAACTTCATGCATGGTGTGATAACCATAATAATTGGACTGGTAAATACATCACCAGAATTAAGAAGAGTGTCGTACCGACTCTTGACTCAAGAGGAGTTAAGGTTATAGTCTGGTCTCGGTGTCACATATCTGTATGTGCGCAATGGTATGAACACTTGGGCCCTAGATAAAGAGAAGAAATGTTAAGGATAAAGAAAGTTCGTAAGAAAGCATAACTAGATCAAGCATTTTAGTGAATGTGCATGTGGGCTATATTGGGACTTACTGGGCGTAAGCTCACTTAGCATTTCATGCTATAGGTATTCCTACTAAAATATCAGAATAAATTTCCTGATGAGCTAAAAGAAGAGTATAAGTAGTGTGCAGAATGGGTATGGATGCCGCCATAGTTATATTTCTGTTGTGATATATTTTAAGTTATTTTGAAACGTGTGTAAAAAAAACTGAAACATAGTTAAGTAAGACAAAACTTCTCTCGAGAGTATTAGGCAAACAGTATTGTAAAAGAAAGTGTGTTTATGTAAATGTATGTATATGGTTGCATTCTAAGGATTGCTAAAATTGCATGGATTATATAAAAAAAATATTCCTAAGTTTTACATCTATATGTAAGTAAGAAAAAAAGAAAAAGGTTTGTCATAGCCTAAAAAAGACAGGTTGTGACAATTCGGTTATACCTATGTATCCAAATAGTTAAGCGCTCCAATTTTTCAATTACAGGATAACACTTATAAGAGGATATCACTACTCCTAAAGAGGAGCTATGGATTCTATATCTATGAATAACAGGTCTATGCTATCAAAAGTCATGCCTCCAATGTACCGGCATGCATACCACTATTAAAATGTAGGTGTCACCTTTGGGTACATCAAAAGGTACAAGTCAAGACAACTGGCCCACTATTCATCTCAAGATTAAGAAACAATACAAATGATTGTCTAAAGTGAATCGATTTACTGAGACAGAGTTATTAATCCAAATCAATTCACTTTATATCCCGAACCAACCCATCGTCATTTATGACAATCTGCCATTATTTTTATTCACGGAGTCCACCTCCAATGGTCAAGATAAACCATCTCCCAATAAGGATATAAACAACATAACAATCTTTACATGAATAAAGCGCCTAACTTTATTCCCTCGATTGCGGATCTTATGATTTAGACCGTCACTTAAGAATCATGTTTTTTGCATAATCTGTCCATCATATGCCCAATTCTTTAAGGTTTAGACTATAGTCTCAGATTATTGTTTGCTTAACATACATTTTAACAAATATGAACGTAAAGAGGACAAGATTTGGTATATAAATAATAAATGAAATCTTTATTGATAAAAATGTCTCCAAAAACATATTACATTTTTACTCCTTAGGGTATACACGTCTAACAATGAATTGTATGGAAAGGAATATTGACAGTATAAGAAAAATACTATCAGTATAAACTTGGACTGCATAAAAAGTTTAGTGGGACACCTTGAAAGTTTTGATTGGGCCACCACATCCACTAATGTGGCCCAATCACATTTGGCCACCCAAAGGAACCTAATTGATTACTAGGTGACTCATCACCTATTTATTTAAAAAAAAAAAAAAAGAAACAGAAAAATAAAAAGAAAAAGAAAAAAAAAGTTGAATGGTTTCATAATATAAGAGACCAAGACTTTGGTCTCCACGGTGCAAGGCAAGAAAAAAAAGGTAAGAGAACGTGAAAAGGAAAAGAAAGAAGGAAAGAAAGAAAGAAAGAAAGGAAGGAAGAAAGAAAAAAAAATGTTTCATTTTCTTCTCAAAGAGAAACCATCCCCTCTTAAACTGTTCTTTCTCAAAATTTAGATGAATTCTAAAGCTCCAAGGTATGCAAGGAACCAAGAGCAAGTGTTCTTGAGAAGAGTAGGGAGTTTTAAGGTAAAACTCAAAACTTTTCCCTATGGCGTACTATTGTTTTGTTCAAGTTTTGATGAAATTTTTATGGTGTGGTATGGGCTTAATGTCAAAGGAATTTGGAAGCTTTCAAGTGCTAAAAATTGAGGACAAGCACTTGGGAATGATTAAGTAAAATCATATTCTCACAAGCTTTATTAAAGCTTGTATTTTTATATGCATTCTAAGTGTTTGAAGAAATGTTTAAGGCATGGCATGTAATAGAGACATTATGGCATGGTTATTTTATGTTATATGTTGATGGTGATGATAATGAAAAGAAGAAAGCAAGGGTTTTGGTGAAATTCCAAAAGGGACTAAATTGCAAAGAAAAATGAAGTCTCGATAGATTTGAAAATCAGCCAAAAAGTCTTTCTAAACGTTGGAATTTCAAGAAAGTTAAAACATAAAAATTATAGAACGCATCAAAACTGTTAGCACAAAGTTGACAATTTTCCAAAACTCTGCTCGGTTTAGAAGTTATGAATTTTACAAAATTTGGATGCAAAATTTCAAGAAATGAAAACGTAATGAAATGTTTGGAATTCGACCATGGTGCTTTTGTAAGTTTTGTTCTTTGCAAAAAAACTGAATGTTATGCTATAAATTGGTCATTTTTGGTTCTAAGGGCAAAAATGTAAATATTTTTGTATTTTGGGTCAAAACTGTAAAATTGTGTGAAAATAGGGTTTTCACTCTAGAACATTGGTTTTCTACACTGCTGTAGGCAATAAGTATTGTAGATGCTAAGCTTTAAAGGATTTAAAGTTTAGGCAAGGAAAGAATGAAAGAAAAAGAGATTAAGGGCGAAATGGTCAATTTATGAAAAAGGCCAAAACGGGCCTGAAACGCTTGATATCGAAAAAATGCTCCTTAACAGGAATTTGTTTATAATATGTAAGTAAATGAAATGTTAAAATTAAACAATGAGTTTTATAAAGTTACAAAATAGATGAAAAACCCATTAAGAGTAAAATTGTCATTTTGAAGAAAACGGCTAAAACGGAGTCCAACACTTCGAATTAGCAAAACGCTCTTAGACAAAAAATGTTCTATAATACATTAAGTAACGAAACCGTAACATGAGATAGGGAATTTGACTAAGGGAATGCTCAAGAACAAAGGTAACCATGTAGGTTACAAAGTCAAAATAAAGAAAGAAATGGTAACTCAGTGGGTTATATAATTAAAAGGAAAAATAACCTCAGTGGGTTAAAAAGCTAAGTGAAGGAAAGGTAAACTGATAGGGTACAAAGTTAAGTTAAGAGGAAATGAATGTTTAATGTTTACGTTTTATTATCAATCGAGTATATTGATAAAAAGAAAGTTAATTGATGAGTCAGTTGTCGTTTGATCAGCATACAAAGGCTGACTAATGAAAGGAAAAGGAACGGAATAGAGAACGGTAGAGCATAGTCAAGGTAAGTTCAAACCTCACCCACAGCATGAAGTAAATGGTTTTCAAATGCTTATATTTATGTTTCCAAATGTGTTTGTAATTGTTATGCAAGTTGTTTTTAAAAAGTATGTTTGCATCTGTTATGCAACAAGTTTTAAAGTTTAAATCAAGATTTGCAATGTATCTGCGACCATTATGTTTAAAGTATGAGTGCATTTAATATGCATAAAGTTTTTAAAGATCAAGTAAAAGTTTGCAATATATATGCAATAATTATGTTTAAAGTATGCTTTGCATTTCGTTAATGCATAATATTTTATAGTATAAGTTATAAGTTTTATGTTGCATTTATTATGCAATAAGTTACATTTGTTATGCAATAAGTTTTAGAGTACAAATTATGATTTGCAAAATGTGTTTGCATTTTATGTTGCATTTGTTATGCAATAAGTCTTAGAGCATAAGATATGATTTACAAAGGTGTTTTCATATAATGTGTCAGCATTTGTTATGCTCATTAACATTAAAAAGAAGGTAAAGCACAGACGATAAAAGAAAGTATCGTACCAGCCTCCTTGTTGTGAGAAACTGAAAGTAAAATTAAAGTTTGACCTACTTGATGTGAGGTATATGACATCGATGTTCGATGGTCTCAAGTCTTCCACAAAGGAAGCATCATGTTCATGATCTCATAATTAATGATGTTGGTATGAACAATAAAGCAAGATAAAGACAGTTAAGGAATAAGGATAGAAAACTAAATTAAGATAAGGATAGTTAAGGAATGAAGATAGAAAGTTAAAGTAAGAAAATAATGTTCATAAGATGCTCATAATCGAAAGTACATAATTAAGCACAAATGAAAACATGTATTTTGATTATGCTTGTTTTTCTTGTTATGAAACATTTTTATGCTATGAAAAACATTCTGAGGAATGTTTTATGTTTATGAAAACATTTTCATGGTTACAAGAAAAGGTTTATAAATGATGTTTTATGAAAAGCATCATGAGGATTGCTGCACGTTAAATGTTTTATGAAAAGCGTTTATAAAAAACGTTTTAGAAATGTTTTATAAAAAATATTTATGAAAAACATTTTTAGAAATGTTTATAAAAAAAGTTTATGAAAAATGTTTTAAGAGAAAGGTTTTTATCATAAAAGTTTTTAAAGCATGTTTAAATGATCTGTGAGATTTTGTTTGAACTTACAGAGCAAAAGCTCATTAAAAGTTTCTTCATGCTGTAGGTAGTTTATGGATGATTAGTAGGACCAGTTAGAAGAGTTGGGTGCTTCAGAGAATAGATGCGAGGATTTGGGTATGGATACTATCACAGCTTGCTTTCGCTATACAAAGAAAAGGTTTTCCACTATTTAATAGAGTGTTTTCAAAGTTTTAAGAAAATCATAGTTTTAAGAAATGTTTTTAAAGTTTTATGATATATTTACGAAATGTTTTATTTTCTTATAAAGTTAAGTTTTAATCAACGATTCAATAAATGTTTCTTATTAAGTTTTAAGAAACGATTTGAAATGATTTTAAGGGCAATTGTTGAGCAAGATCTCAACTTAAATGGCGACAGAGGTCGCAATAGTTTTTAAGTATGTTTTTCAAGGATGTTCAAAGGAAAATAAAACAAAATTTTGATTAAGTATTTTTCTTATTAAGTAAGTAAGATTAATGTTTAAGAACTATGTTTAAGAAAGTTGAGTGACTGTCCAAAAAGGTAGGTCGTCACATGAAAAGACAGAAGATCATCTGAATAAATTTGGTGCCGTCTATGGAAAACGATATAAAAGAAGTCAGAGTTAAAGTAGAAAAATGGTGATTTCGAAAAACAAAATTGTCAAAAACCAGGATGAAACTCAACAGTCAGAACCAAATTGTTCATGGGGTAAATACTTTAGTTGATCTACAACAGGAGCTCCTACAAATCATCAAAAGCTTGCAAGAGAAACAGAGACGATCAGAAGAAGCCATGGAAGAACTGATGCAGAATCAGAAAGAACTTCAAAAGTAGTTGAAAGAATCAAAAAAGAAAATTTGAAATTGAAGAACATTGCATATATGGCCACAAGGGAAGATGAGCCAGAGGAACAAAACAAATTCAAAAGCAGCAGTCATTGAATTTCAAAAGAAAAAGACAAAGGCAGAGAGAGCAAGACAAAAAAAATGTAGAGGTCAAAACTCCAAGAATGCTAGAATAAATTGAGATTTGTTTCCATTCAATGACAAAGGAAGACATGGAGGAAGGTAAAAGATTTCCCAGATGGACAATTAAAAGAAATAAAGAATATGAGCCCAGCGGAGATGGCAATTAGAGAGGCAAGGAATCTAGCGAGGTCTCCTTTACTGAGGAAATCTTGCATAAACCAAAGCCTAAGAAGTTTGTGGCTCCAAAGATGAAAACTTTTAATGGAAAATCAGATCCTGTGAAGTTCCTATGCTTGTTCAGACAAGCAATGATGTTAGAAACTTCAAACAAAATCCTTTACTGCGAGTTTTTTTTTAGAATGTTTTTTGATACAATGACAACTAGGTCAATTAGCTAGAGCTAAACTCCATCTCAAGTTTCCAAATGTTAATTTGACAATTTCATGACTTAGTTTATTTGCAACCAAAAAGAAAGAAAGACGCTGGTTGATCTGATGAATATCAGGATGAGAGTTGGGGAGAGCTTACGATATTTTCTTGATCGGTTCACCCAAGAACTCAACCTGGTGGAATTTGTTAACAAATGAATGGTAGCAAACATCTTTAGGACGGATTGAGACAAGAGCATGGTCTGAACGAGATCTAGACATGGAGATAACCAAAAATGATGGCAGACATCATTTTTGAGGCAAAGGGAAGCACGAGGGTGGAAGAAGCAGGCTACCTTAGAAGCAAAATCATGAACAGAGGGGCTCTAACTAAGAGACATGGCTCTAATGCATTTTGTTTTGATCCTAGTCGCGGAATGAACCGATGCTATATCATATTACTGTGAGAAGAAAGGTAGCAGGGAAGAGAGAATTGGAACTCTAATCAATTCGAAGATAGAAGAATTTACGTGAGCTAGATTGAAAAAGATAGGAGGACCAGAAAATTCAAGCCTTAAGCCATTAGAGATGAAGTCCCATAAAAAATCCCATTGAGCAGATCTATAAGGAAAATAAATATCTAGGAATATTTCAAGAACCAAAACCAATTCAGTCTGTCCCAAAAAGGAGAGGAAGAAGGAAAATGTATGAACTGCATAATGATCACGACCATACAACTATAGAGTGTGGGATCCAAGAGGACAGATTCAGGCAATGATCAGACATGGTCGACTACTAAAGTATATAAAGAAAGATTAGGACAAGCAGATCCAGTCTCAAGGTTCAGAGATAGAGCAAGGAAAGAAGCCTTACCATAAAGAATGACGTTAGGGTCATCCTTGCTATTCACGGAAGGATAGAGCAGGAAGAGTAATTTGGTTTTGGGTTACTAAAGAAGAAAAGGGAGGGAGAAAAATTGAAAGAGGTTTACACAGCTGAGAATATGGAAATCAGGAAGCAAAGAATAGCAGAAATAAAGTTTGGGTCAGATGATTTATCCAGGGTCATACTACCGCAAAGACTATCCTTTAGCGGGCATTCTGAGATTTTAAGATTTTGACATTGAAAGAGTGTTAATTGATGGAGGCAGTAGCACGGACATCTTATATCAGTCGGTCTTTAAAATCATGCAGTTGAAAGACAATGTGATAAAACTCAATGGAATTTCATTATATGATTTTGAAAGAAGTCAAATTAGACCAGGAAAGTTAGTTTCCTTGACAGTAAAAGCAACCAGGAGGTCTCTGAATGTGAAATTTTGATAATAGATGCTAAGTTCGACTATAATGCTATAATAAGTAGAGGATGGATCCATAGAATGGAAAAAGTCCTTCAACTCTTTATCAAGTGATGTGATGTTCATCCCTAGACAGATTTAAGACAACTGCATCAAAGGGAGTCAAAGCATGGCCCAGCATTGCTATAGCATCGTAACTAAAAAAGTAGAGATAGAGGTAGCCAAAAATGTTGAGAAAGGTGAGTGCAGCTCTTAGCAAAGAAAAGAGGGCCTGCCAGGAATGATAACGCAGGAAAAAGAAGAAAAAGAGCCAACACTGTAGAGGATATGTATCAGGTAATTTTGGATCAAAATGAACAAGAAAAACAATATTGGCGGGTAACCTCCTAATGCAAAAAGAAAGTAAATTTTTTTAAAAGACAAAAAGGATGTCTTTGTCACAGCATATTCTGAATGTGAAAAAATATATTAAGCCAGTCAAATAGAAACAATGAAGGTTTGCATTAGAGCGGAACCAGATCATAGCAGAAGAAGCCAAGAAATTACTTGATATAGGTTTGATTAGAGAAGTTCAGTATCTCGATTGGATTTCCAATGTGGTTTTAGTGCAAAAGAAGAACGGGAAGAGAAAATGTGTTGATTTTACTGATTTAAATAAAGCCTATTCAAAAGACAGTTATCTTCTATAAAAATAGACCAAATGTTAGATGCCAACATGGTACATAAAAAGCTAACTTTTTTGGATGTGTATTTTGGGTATAATCACATTTTGATGAATGAAGAAAATGTCATTTGTAACCAAGCAACGTCTTTTCTACTCAAGAAGAATGCCATTTGGGCTAAAAAATGCCAGTGCAACCTACCAAAGACTGGTAAACAAGATTTTTGGAGATCAAATCAGAAAGACAATTGAGGTGTAATTGATGATATGACAGTAAAAAGTAAAAAAGAAAGAAAACGATGTAAGAGATTTGAATGAAACATCAGATTTTGAGGAAGTGTAGAACATCGTTGTATCCAACAAAGTGTACTTTTGAAGTATCTTCAAGACAGTTCCTTAGCCATGTGGTCAACATGGGTGGAATTAAGGCAAATACTATGAAGGTTAATAGCGTATTGAATGCAACAAAACCACAAATAATAAAAGATGTGCAATCTTCAGTAGGAAAAAAGCAGCTCTAAGCAAATTCATCCCAAGGGTTTCTGATAAATACAAACCACTACTTCATAGTATGAGAAGACCCAAAGAAATAGAATAGGGACCGGAACAAGATGAAGCTCTTTAAAAGATCAAAGAATTTTTAACTTCTCCACCAATATTGTCAGTGCAATGCTCCCTGAAAAACATCACAATAATCGTTACTTTGCCATTAAAATCATTATTTAAAGAAAAACAATTCAAATAAAACACTTACGCTCAAATATATATGCTGGATTTTGTTGAATTTTGTGATTCAAATACGCAGCGAAAAATTAAAAATTAATTCCCACAAAACCCTCGCAGGATCCATGTAATTCGATTAGATTGATAAGAAAGTCATAGAATCTTACCAGGATAACAAAACGGGCAAGATTCTGGAAAAGAGAGAGCAGGTTCACTCCAGTGACACCCTAACTCGAGCTTTTAGTAATCGGGATTAGATTCAGACTTGTTACTTAGAGCAATGCCTTCTGTAGGTATCCACACGAACAGACTCTCTCTCAAAAACGAATTGGTGTGCTAGTACCCTCTTTTTGCGTTAAATGACTCTCTCTAATAATGTCTTTTGCCTTTTTGAATGAGAGAATGCCTTTTCTCTTCTTAATTCAACTAGACTCCCTAAAACAGATATATATATATATCTATTGACTTCGAGATAGAGTCAGATTTTAACTAGGGTAAACTATAATTCGAATATGATTCAGAAAATCTACATAATATCAGTAATTCGAATATGATTTAGATAATCTAGATAATGTCAGATTCAATGAACCTAGACATATCTAGTACATCGAATCTGGACATTATTAGGTTCATCGAATCTAGACACAGTTAACCCAAAATTCGTTCTTGGTCTATTCTAAGTGTGCGACCCTGTAGGTTCACATAACATTGGTAGTGGGCTTGAAATTATGTTTCTAGCCCACAAATCATAAGCGGCCTCTAGCAAGACATTATGATTACCCAAGTTATGCGAATGTCAATAATCCGATATAACCTAATCCACAATAAGTATTAAAGTCCTTTTATCTCTAGATACCTTGATTGAACATAACGCATAGTTTGTGTCATCCTTATACTATTCAATCATATTATTTCTCGATCTTAAGTAGACTGATATTGATAACCCTTATCAATTCATTTCAGTATGGCCATACATTTTACTTCAGTCTAACTTATCGAGGGGCCCATAGATGTCTTTCTCATAATAAATGAGGGACAAATTCCTTCTTAACCACTCACATTCCTCACATGATTCACTTTATATCTAACAACAATCCATTCCATCATCCTGTTAAAGATAATATTAGATTGTGT
>CAMOHE010026384.1:0-88828 GCA_946598075.1 Artocarpus hirsutus | reverse complement strand
CCTCATGCGTCAAAAATAGACCAAACAAATTCTTTTCCACAGGTACATGCAGACATTCTTAGTGGTAATTATAAAAATATAATACAAACTGATCTTGTGCTTCTGATTTCAGGATGTTAACTTATGGAAACTAATGGGAGAATTTAATCTACATGGAATTACAGCACCTGGTAAAGTTGTCATGACGACGCAGAACAGTTTAGCTTAGTACATTGTAAAATTTAGTGAGAGCTTTGCTTGTCTTCCTATTTAGATTTGGTTTAAATTTGACTTGTTAGCAGAGTTAGAAATAACCAAAGATGGATAGAAAATGGGATATAGAAAAAGATGTTTATTTTATCTTTCTTCAATCCAGTTGGTTGGAGGAAGAGACTTTCATACACTTCATAATTTGACTTCTGATTCTCTTGTAGAGGAATATGGAGGACTTGGTCTTGGTTACTTGTATCACTGTATTGCTTTGGAAGAACTTAGCCGTGCTTCGGGGTCTGTTGCCCTTTCCTACGGTGCCCATTCTAATCTTTGCATTAATCAGCTGGTAAATAGGAGTTTTGAGTTGCACTTTCCATGGTATTCTCTCTCTTTGTCATGAGTTTTAACTCTTCATCTTTATTTGTTTGTTTGGGTAGGTGAGGAATGGAAATGCTGCTCAGAAACAAAAGTACTTGCCAAAGGTTCTACTTTCGTCTATTGAGGCCTGTGTAATGCAAATAACATTTTGGAATACTCCGTTATCTTTAGTTCGTGAAACATGATGAACTCTTTTTTTTTCTTTTTTAATAACTACATTGACTATTTTGTCCGCAAGTGCATTGCTGGGTTTTTCAAATTACTTGCTCACTTTCAGTAAAAGCCAAGTAGATTCAATACATGTAAAAACTTCCAGTCATATGAGTAAATCAGGGGGAAAAATCCTTTGTCATCTCTCTATATTGCGACAGTCATGTTCCTAACATCCTTCTGACCTGTGTCATCTCTCTATGTTGCGACGGTCATGTTCCTAGCATCCTTCTGACCACTTCTTTTATAATTTTCAATCTATTTGAATAGCTACTGAGTGCTAAATCATCTACCTTAAAATATTATTTCAGTTTCTTGTTTCTTTGAGTTCTCTATGATGAACACACTTATATTTATTCTGAAGCTTATCAGCGGAGAGCACGTAGGGGCCCTTGCAATGAGTGAACCCAATGGTAGCTTATACAAAACTCTGTCTTCTTGCATTTGTAGAAAATTTAAGTACTCCCCGCATTTTCTTAATGTTTTAGATTGTTTCATTCGTATTTTCTTCAGCCGGTTCTGATGTTGTTAGCATGAAGTGCAAGGCTGATCGTGTAGATGGGGGTTATATTCTAAATGGGAACAAGATGTGGTGCACCAATGGACCAATAGCTCAAACACTGGTATATACGTTAGATTTTCTTCCATTTTATCATGCATTGCTGTCACTGCTCTTTTCTTTCATTGATACTTATGTGTGGCTATCCTATTTCTATTTACTTATTTATTATTATTGTTATTATATTTTATCGATGGCTGTTTGTCACGTTTATATATATATATATATTTAAATATTATACTTGTTAGAATTGATATTTGGAGGTGGATCAGGTTGTTTATGCCAAAACAGACATAAAAGGAGGCTCAAAAGGAATCACAGCATTCATTATTGAGAAGGGAATGCCTGGGTAATTTTTCTTAGGTTTATTTTGTTTTTCCCTGCTGAAATGGGAATTCATAGAAATGAGAATTTGCATTAAGTTCAGGCTTCTGGTTCAAACGATGCTAGGAAGAAGAATTGATATTCTAATTTTTAAGTATCTTTGTGAAATTCCTTGCTCTTATTGCCATTGGTTGTTGAATTGGTCCTGCAGATTCAGTACGGCACAGAAATTAGACAAACTTGGCATGCGTGGAAGTGATACGTACGTCTGTAATAAAATTATCTAATGTTGGAGTACATCCTCTCTCTGTCTTTATTCTTCTAAAATTGCCAATGGTCTTGTGCAGATGTGAGCTTGTTTTTGAGAATTGCTTTGTTCCAGAAGAAAATGTTCTTGGGCAGGAAGGAAAAGGTCTAGCAATGATTCACTTTCCCAATTATTTCTTCTTCAATGAGATAACTTGGGCAATTAAGACGTAGAAATAAAGAAAATGCTAGCATGAACTTTTCTGTCATTTACATTTTCAATGCCATTGAAAAGGTTGTTTTTCGAATTCTGGATCAACTACTAGGAAAAAAGTGGTTCCCTCACACAATACTTGATACACTTGAGTGTTACTTGCCTTTCTTTCAGGAGTCTACGTCATGATGTCCGGGTTAGATTTGGAGAGGCTTGTTTTAGCAGCTGGGCCCCTGGGTATTATGCAGGCATGTCTAGATGTTGTCCTTCCTTATGTTCGACAGAGAGAGCAGTTTGGCCGTCCAATCGGGGAATTTCAGTTCATACAGGTTCATGGCTGTGATTTTTAGAACTATCTTGCCGATGTTTGTGGTGTCAATTTTGGCCCTCACAGAGTTAATTGATTCTGCAATTTCAGGGAAAAATTGCTGACATGTATACTTCTTTACAATCTTCAAGGTAGATGATTTTGTTATCTTGTATACTTTTCTTCCATGTTTCCAAACGTCCAATGCATAGCATATAGCTGTATTTTATGTGCATGTATAGCCACCTGGGTGTTTCTATGTATGTTTTCAGGTCCTATGTGTATTCTGTGGCTAGAGACTGTGACAATGGAAAAGTCAACTCGAAGGTTGGCCGGGTTCTTGAAATTTTCTGCTAGTTTGTAGCTTTGACTTTTTGGTCAAACAATGACTCTAGTTGTAAACACTTTCAGGATTGTGCTGGAGTAATACTATGTGCGGCTGAAAGAGCCACGCAAGTTGCTTTGCAGGTGAAAAAAAGTCTACCACCACTACTTTTCTCTCGTTTACGTAGAAACACTCTTTGAAAAAAGGGTAATCTGTCTATCAAAAGATAAAAGTCTATTCAATCTAAAGAAAATTTGCTGACTGCAGAAATCATGTCCTCCTGAAGCTTTTGACTATGAAGTCCAAAATTATTGCTCATGTTTTTCTGCAAAAGATATTTCTCTAATTTTACCATTTCCAAACTGTCAGACTTGTTCCATTTCTTCTTAAAATCGTACATCATTACAGGTACTTATGTTTTGCTTCGTTCCTAAACTTTATCCTCTACAACAAACCCATGTTCTTGCAGGCTATACAATGTCTAGGTGGTAATGGCTACGTAAATGAGTATGTAACTGGCCGTCTTCTTCGTGATGCCAAACTTTATGAAATCGGGGCAGGGACTAGCGAAATTAGAAGGATAATAATTGGTCGCGAGCTCTTCAAGGATCAGTGAGAGGCAAGCTGCATTTATTGGCTGAAATTAATGGAGTGAAAATCTTGCAGTCGCTCGTTTGTTGGGAGAAATTTTCATAGATAGTAACCATTACCAAAACCAAAATCTCATCTTAATTCATTAAGAAATTTAACGAAAACATACTTGAATCTATGTGAATGGATGTAATTTTTGAATCTTTCAGTTCTTGATCTTTTGAGTCAATGCGTATGGTTTCTCTGAGAAAAAGCCCCCTCTCTTTTCTAATGATGGGATGTCAAAAAAGAATACCTTGTACGAATGACTCAGAAACCATAACTATTTATATCTGTCTTCAATTTGTTTTATTTTTATTTTGGCTCATCATAAAAATAAAAATTAGACTTTTAAGTCTTTATACATAAATAGGTTCATACTTTATGAGATGTTTTAAAGTTTAAAACTTTATATTTTATTAAATCACTTTAATAAAATTCAATCTTATGATAATCAATAATATACAATTATTATATATGTATATAAATATGTGTATCCCCACACAGATTAAATGGTTCACCAGAGCTTCTAGGATAACGTACATTTGATGTTGTCAGTGATTCACTTTGCTTGTCTATAGACTGATATAACAACAGCAAAAACTGTGCCTATGATCAGTATCATCGACCAGAAAATAGCAACTGGTCCATCCATTTTAAAGCACATTCCCTTCAAAGAAAATAAAATATGGCTTTTTTTTTTTTTTTGACCAAACAAAATATGGGTTTTCGTCAAATCATTGTTTTCCTTTTCTTTTATACTTGTTCCCCTTATTTAGTTCAGGGCAAACTTGTTATCCGTATCGGTTTTAGAAGCGTAAAAATTGATCTTCTGGAGAGAGAGCCAAAAATTTGTTCGCAGATAGAAAGTTCCCATTTGAAATGGAAATATTAATAAAAAGGAGGTTAAAATAATCCAAACTATTTTCAGTTTAGAACTTGAATGCTAATATTTGTTATCCAAATTAGACAACTGGTTTATAGAAGGCAAACCCACTATATATTCAGCAGCAGATAGTAGTCATAGTTACGCAACAAAGTTGACGATGAAGGAAAAGGCCAAAAGGCCCATAAAGGAGTTTTCACCCGTTTTATGAAGAAGTCAAACTGCCGAGTTCAGACTTGAAAGACTAGCGTAGATACATAACCAGGTTTGGTGCAAATTAGGTGCACAAGCAGACATAACAAACACGCTACTAAAGACAACACTGAAATTCGCTTAATCCCGGACAACAGTTGGGGAAGAATCCGGCTGGCCCACCGATGAAGATTTGGACACCGGAGCTTGTTCTAAACAGCTTTGGGTGTCATCACTATTCATGCCACCAATTGTCATTTTCTCCACTTCTTCTCGGGTATATATGTGGATCTTTGAGACCACATCACAAAACTCACTGCGGACAGAAAGTAAATCTATATTATCAGCAAAGATTAACGATTCTAAAAGGCAATAGCCAAAGGTCACTAAAACATAATTCATTATTATTAGCGCCGATGACCAGATTAAATTTATGAACCTTGACAATGTAAGTATGATATGTAACAAAGACTTACTTCCACGGATCATCGCCGACGACCATTACATCATTCTCGCTGTCGGTGTACAAAATTCGCCACCCTTTGTCAGGATCCTTTAGAAGGCCTTCCATGTTAAACAACCACTCTAGTTCATTCAGCAGGTCATCATAGCCGCTCAGTCTCGAGAGGTCAATGGCTCTTCCCACTAAACTGCCTTGCTTGTGAACCTTCGCTCAATATGTTCAACATCAGTCGGCAAAGCAGTCAATAAAAAAGGGGGCAAATTTAATCCAACTAGCCCACTACCATAGCTTACCTTTGTGCAACTCCTCCGACTGGAGCTCTGAGAGTTTGGGGTGGTAGTATCTCCAGTTAAGGAAAAGCCGAAAAGTTTGCAGCCACTCACAGTCCCACCAAAATCGTCATCTTTCGGACTCTTAGTACTTGCTCCTAAAGTGGGATGGGCAGAAATGTTTTCTTGGGGCTTAAACTCATTTGGTACATTTGGCTTTCCAACTTCGTTCCTAATAATCCGGCCATGAATAGAGTATGGATTGATGTCGACATTCTCTCCTGGGAAGGTAGTAGAGTTAGAGAGCATGGTAGTAGGATTCGGTCCTACTCTGTGAATGCCACCATAGGGAAAATAAGTGTTTTGTCGGGATTCTGATGCCAAGGGGAAAAAGTTAGGTTTTGCTGCTGCTTGATAGTTGCTGAAAGATGTGCAACCAAGAGAAGAATTTGCCCAAGCTCCCAGGTTGATGTTGGTTTTCCCAGTCAGGGACCTTAGTTGGCATATTTCTTGACCTTGCAAGACCTTCGGAAATCTACTCGACTCCACAAAGCCTGTGTAGGTGGGGGGTTGAGCCCTAATAAGCTCATTCATTGTTGCCTTCTTGGTTGTTCTTGATGCAAGATTCTGATGTGCTGGAGGCTGCATATCAAAATCTAGTGAGCGGTTTACAATATCACATCCATACAAGGGTGATATGAAACCTATATTTTCTTGACCTTGCAAGACCTTAGAGGATCTAACTGACTCCTCAAAGTCCAAAAACCCACCCCCTCCAGCTGCAACAGAAGTAAGATCGTGAGGATGCATACATAAAAAGCGATGTTTGCCATTTCCATAGGAAGATTTCATTACCGGCTATGGGATTGCTGGGTGGGGTTGTGTGCAGACTTGTCCGCATTTTCTTCAGTCTCGGGGAAGACTGAAAGCTCAAGGGTGGGAGAGAAACCGAAGGGTCAATCTCCCATGGAGAGACTCGCTCTTGATGACTATTTCCAATATCTTCATCCCACCTGACCTGTTAAGACATTATCATAATGGTGTAGTTATTTTGAGTGTTAAAAGTACAGTAAAATTTTCTTTTAAACAAAAAGGGAAAAAAAAAAAAAAGGTTTCTCAGATTTCTTAAGACACGGAAATGGGTATATCATATACGCGTAACATAAATTATGTTTCAGTAGTATGCTTGTACGAGAACTTCTATATAAGGTTCTTGAATGTGGTTCATTAATCAGCTAGCTTTATGAAAAATTAAGGTACTGAGAACGCAGTGCCACTGGGATTGAGTGGAAAAGAAAAACAGCTGGATTGAAGATCAACATGTAAAGGGAATGTAGTCTGTAAGAAAGTTAAAAGTCACACCATCAGGCTTCTCCATTTGGAATTGGGCCATCTATAGGGATCTAAGTCACAAATTCCAGTTACTACACCACTGCACCTTCAAGAATGAATGGGAACTTGCGTTAATATCATAAAAGAGTATGAAATATTAAAAGCCAGTTTACATTTGTTACAAAACCATCTAGTGCAAGACCTTCTTTCTGGCGAATCTTCCATTTCAAATCTTGTTTTGAATCTTGTCCCAACTGCCACAGGATGTGTGATGCTCTTCACAAATTTTTGGTACGGAATGACAAACTCTGCATGAGTTGCCCTGAATTTGGGCATTTACAAACAAGTTAACAAGGTTTTTAGTTTAGTTCACGAGCATTAACCTACTACACAAGTTCATATCTAGCAGAAACAATGAGATAGGGAACAATCACCATATAAAATGGATCCTGCATCAGAACTATCTCACCAACTTACACAAGGACAACAGACTAGGTTTTTTAAGACCCATCAACATAACGTTTTTTCTTTTGTGCGTGTTGCCATTTTTTTTTACTTACCAGCATGTTAAATTGCTAAAATTGTATTGTGAATACAGCAAAAATTGATTTTTTTTTTAGTTGGGCTGCCAAAATAACCAACACATGGAGAGGACTTAGATATATAGTACACTCTCCAAGCACATGCATTTAAGGAGCTAAATTAGTTCCATGCCAACAAAAAAAGGTCAAGAATCCCAATGCCAGTGTAATGTTTGTATTGTCTTTGCTTAATGCTGAGCATTGTTATGCATCTTTTATTTCCTATCAGTTGTGTCATGGTCTTAAATGCTTCTCAAATCCATACAAGTGCTACTGCATTCCATCTTTAAGCTATTAGTGCGTTGAAAGCACAGAAATTCATTAGGCAGTTTCTAGTCCAAATCTTATGTCTACTGGGTGAAAAAAAAAATCCATTTCTTTGTTTCGGAAAGCAGACGTCTACCTTGGACTGTAGAAAACATGAAACATGCTCTTGGTGGATAGTGCATTAGCCACAAGAGAAAGAACATTGGGACAGGAGTTCTGGTTGCGAACAATTGTATCAGGAAGGCCATTTCTAGGCCGGATAGCTCTCCTGATTCCCAATCTCAGCTCTCCATTTTCACCTCTAAAAAGGACATAGCAAATGAGTTTGGAATCTTAGACACCAGACGATGAAAGGAAAAATAATTAAAAAAAAATTGAAAACAATTTTGATACCAATCGAAAACAAATATTCTCCACTGTTCAGACAACATGTTCAAATTTAAGCAACTCTGCTTTCATAAAACTTTGGTAGTAGACGAAAATTGCCTGTTTCCACTTAGGCATGACAATACCTTTTGGTGCATTTTACTTTTTTCTCATCAATAAAAAAAAAATATGGCCAAAGGAAAACAGACATTACAAGTGACGGCAACACTTTTAACACCCCAAGTAACACTAAAATGTCCTGCTTTACAAGTTTATGTTTACAGAAAACTCAAGTAGAAAAGTGTTTCTTATACGTTATAGACCTATATATGCCTTCTCTTTTGTCATTCTTTACAACGTAAAGAATGAATCTATGCCTACAACTTGGATAAAGAAACACAATAGAACAAATGCTCTTGAATTTCAAATGGTAATAAGAGAAAAAACATAAAACATCTATTACCTCAGAAAGAGCACTGCATCTCCAGAGACTAGATTCTTCTGGTTTACAAAAACACTCCACCCAGTAGTGAGCAGATGTCTCCTTGGCTGACCTGGCAAATTAAACACACCCAGTTTCAAACATTCTTTAATTAATCAAACCACATTATACCATAAAATTATATGCAAAATTACCTCTGTAAATATGTCGAAATCTCCACTCTACCCCATGCAGGTCCTTTGCGACAAGTTCTTGGGAGGGCCTCCTCTGCTTATAGTCCTTTTCAAAAGAGGAAAATTATATGTTAACCTTATACAATGCCTCAACAGACTAGAACCAACAACCTAAATTTTCTATAGCAAAAAAAAAAAAAAAAAAAAAAAAAGAAATGGAGAGAATAAATGCTTTTCTCACCAGTGGAGGAAAACAATCTTCAGCAGCTCGGCGTGGAACGGAGAACCCTCCATGTGTACTGGTATCAGAAGCAGTAAGAGTTTTGCAGAACATATGAGGGGTTGATTTTGTAGGTGATCCTCCAACCCCTTCATCACCTCCCAACTCTTCAAGCTCTTTTCCTTCCAATTTAGTTCCCACCAACTATAATAATAATAATTAATAATAAATCCAATTAGAAGTACCTCATCAGCATATCACCATTCATCATCGTCATTAAATTTTCATCTAGAATAAAGTAATATTCCAATAGCAAAATCAATAGCCTTAAAGAAGTAAGAACCCAAAGAAGACAAACAGAATATATTTCCCAAAAAAAAAGTATTGCTTTTTCTATTTGCATTTATCATCTTTCTCTGCTCAAAGTGAAGAAAGAAGAATCCAAACACACATACCTCCGACTGAGGAAGCAAAGTAACATGGGTATAGACCTCATCATTCTCCTTATTAGCCTGTTGAAAGAAAAATTCAAAAACAAACACATATGGCTAAATTCTGCAACAACCAAATAAACCCAAAAACAAAACAAAACAAAACAAAACATGAGAAAGAAAAAAAAAATTTTGAAGACGATACTCACAAGTAGTTGGACATTGACAACCTTGCAGAAGATCTGTGGTTGGAGATCAAAAGTGGGAATCTCCATGGGAGAAAAAGGAGAGGACAAAGAGACCTGTTCTAAGTGGCCTTGTGGGAAGTAGACAACCACATTCCCTTTCTTTGGGAGTGAGGTGAGAGGACCAGCACAGGCATGCCAAAGCTCCATGTAGATAGAGGAAGACACGGGCGCTGAAGAGGAGTTGGAAGAGCATGAAGAAGTCGAAGATGACAAACAACAAACGTTACAACCACTCTTGTTGTCACACTCCCCATTGCAATAACTTCCATTAATGTTGTTGTTGTTCTCCACCTCGGACGCTACTACTACATGGTTCAGATCAATTTCCATGAACTCCAACACCTGGGTAAAGCAGTTTTCAATGTTTCCCAACTTAAAGAAACTGAAAAAAGAGAAAATAAATTCTGGGTTCTTTAGTTCTTAGAGAGTTGAGAGCTTAAATGAGGCCAAATCATCATTGGTATATCATCATAGACATGTTTTCGTAAATGGAAGAGAGGCTAAAAAAGAAGAGAAGAGAGGTTAAGGCTTAAAAAGGGGCATCATCAGATAAGAACAAGGAATTCAAAGTATGATCTGGATTCCTCCCCCATTTGGAGGTACCGAGAAGAGGGAGCAGCAGAGAGGCAGGAGCAGCAACAGACACAGACAATTGCATAGGAAGCACAGAAAAACAAAAGGGCTAAAGTAAGTGGGAGAAGGAGGAAGAGAGAGAGAGAGAGAGGAAAAAATAAAATAAAAGCCAATGTGGTGATGCCTTCTGGAGCTGTGGACTGTTAGAGAGAGAAAGGAGCCTGTGAAAAGGAGAGGGATACTGTGTTGGGTGGGGGGGACAGGCAAAGACAGTACATAACCCACACTTCCCCATCCTCCACACGCCAGGCCACACCACACCACATCACAACCTCCTCTCTCTCTCTCTCTCTCTTCTTTGTTTTGTTATGGCTTTGCTTTGCTTTATCTTTTTTTCTTTAAAAATAATTAATAAAAATGGAAAATAATAGTAATTTAACATTCACTGTTTTTGGTGGGGCCCTCCACGAAGACAAAGAGGTGTTTTTTTTCATTTAATGCAGACATAAACAAGACATATCACTCTAACAACAACAAAAATAAAAAAAAAAATCTCATGTTTTTCCACAAGAAACTATCGGGAACCTAAATTTTTAGGATTTATTTTATTTTATGTTTTGTCACATTTTCGTTTGTTTATTTAGTATTATTATTTTTTTGAATAGGTCTAAATCGTTAGAACGGATCTTTAGATATAACTGATAGAGTTGTTCCTATATTCTAGATAGTGGATAGTGGCGTGGAGAACGTGTATTTAGCTGCTTCTAACACTATGTTTGGATCAAATATATTGCTTTTCAAGTTACAAATATGTATAGGAAATAAAATTCCAGTATATAACCATCTAATTAGCGCAATTTAATCATGACCTTGTTTAAAGTCCTTAAATTCAGCAATAAACTCAACTAGCTGACATTTATCCAATATCATACTTAACCCAACTCTCATCAATCTTAACATTTGATTGGTGCCTTAATTGATGTGATGGGACAATGCAAAACAAGGTAAAGGAAATAAAAGGAAAATGATCAGATAATAAGTGGTGATGCTTCTCATTTATGGGGGTAAGCCGTTAAGGGATTAGGAAGCTAAGGGGTAGAGATATGAGAAGAGACAAATGGTTCATATTTCACGCAATAATGTTATGAATATTAACTCTAATATCAACCTTCTTTTTAATTAACATCATTTCTTTATCATAGATGTTGAAGATTGTCCTCTCAGTTAGTAGTAAGACAGTGCATTTATCAATAAAAAAATATGATAAAATTAATAGATATAAAGATAGCTTAATGTGGTGAGAGCACTTAAAAACAGCGTATGTTTTTTAAAAAATATTTAAAAAAATAATTTAAATTATAAAATTTAAATCATAAATAATATAAAATTTTCATATATTTCTCTTTTGATGTTAAAATCCGATAAATGGTGAGCATAAAATCTAACGATGATGTGATGGTTTAAAATAATAATTACGTATTTTTCTCATGTTAAATTCTCCAAAACATAAGATTAATGGGAAAGTGGAGAGTGGCAGGAGGGAGGGTTGTCAATGACAATGAAATTGAATTATCGAAAGAAAAAAAGAAAAAGAAAATTGGGAAGGTAATTGGGGGACCATGAGACTGGAGGGGCTTTTGGGAGCAACCAATGGTGGGCGTGTCGCTGTTAGTTGTTGGGACTCAGTAACTCGGAGCCTCCTAACTCACTAACAGTCACAGCCCACAGGCAAAGTCCTTTTTATATCTCACGTCTCATCAACTATCTTTCTTTTTCATATTCTGTACATTGATTTTACTTGGATGCTTTTCCCAAATCCATTCTCTTGGCGCGTGACAACCTGTTGGAAAAATTCTAACTATTATATCATAAAACACTTACATAGCAAAAAATAAAAATTTACACATTGCAATATAAAGTTATAACTTGATTTTCAAATGTTCTTTTAGCAAAGGAGGCAGAAGTGTAAATGAATTGATGAATTAAGGGGTAAAATTGATTTTAAATGAGCTAATATAATTTAAGAGAGGAAAATATAGTTTTAAAATTAAAGGGAATATAATTTTTATAAAATTTTATATACAAAATTATAAAAAAAAAACTCTGGTCATCCATTATGGTCCGATATGTGACTCCGCCTTACTTGGCTCTTGTCATATGTGTCGTTTTTAAGTCGTGGTGGGGATTCATTGTGCTAATGACGGCAATAAAGTTAGTAAAACAAATAGAGTAATGTTCCCATATATGTAGGTAGTTGTTAGATGTTGTGGAGTGATTTCATTGTGACATGGCAATGGAGATTGGATAGTTTAATGCGGTGTTTGGAAGGATGGTAGGAACCAGTGGTAGGAACTATTTTTACTTTAGCATATGAGAATTTTACACTCTAGTAATTTTTTTATTGTTACTATAGCATGTGAGAGCTTTATACTGTTCATAACTGAGTTTGTGGTGGGAACCGTAGTTCTTATCACTATGCCAAACGGGGATAAATGCATGTAATACATAGCCTGTTACAATTCAATATAGCTATGTTTTATTGGTACCAAAAAAAAGGTGACAATATTTTATTAAAATCTTAATAAAATTTCCGTAGTAAAAAAAAATAAAATAAAGCGAGATGTCTTTTTTCCTTTGTTTTGTTTTTTGATTAATGGTTTCTCCTCAATCTAAGTTGAGTTTTGTTCTCCTATGGAAAATTTATTTTATAATGCACTAAAGATTTATTGGAATGTGCAGCACGTAAAGCCAAAATATTAATCTTGTTTCTTTCTCTCTCTTTTTTTTCAGTTAATCGGGAGGCAGGAGAATTTTATTTGTAAAATACTAAAAGATCCACTTTTTAACAAAGAAAAATAAAATTCATATTTTGAAGTTTTCTCTGACTATTAAGGAGAAATTCTATGTCCATACTAATATCCAAATAATCTAGGGAATTTTAATTTCTAATTTCACAGATTTCAAATCCTATTGCCACGAATTCCAAACTTAACCTAACAAATTCCTCTCCACCTTGTAATTAAGAAGTTGAATTCCTAATCTTTTTTCTGATACAAGGGGAGAAAAAACGCTACTACTTTTAAATATGGCTAAAAATGATTTGAACCCTCAATTTATGGTTGTGGTGGAGACTTTTAGGTGCTTGCTTATAATTATTTTTTTTCATTTATTTAATCATAAATACAATGCTCCAATTATGCTTGATTCTAATAACTACATGAAGTCTTGTACTCACCTATCCATTCTCTCAATAAAAAATTCCCAAGCCTCTTTTAAGAAAGTATTGCTATTTAGGCAAAATGATATTTTTAATTATATAAAACTAACCATGTGTTGTGTACTTATAGATTATCACATCAAATCAAAATTATAACATAACAAAAAATTATACAAATTTAATGAAAGTTTAACTATTTAAAACTATTATTGAAAAAAAACAAATAGTTGGAATTTTTTTTCCCACTACATCATATTTCTTTGAAAAAATGAATAAGACATGACTAAAAGGAGATTTTACATAGGGCTTTAAGGAAGTAAACTACAAGTATGACTATTTTTCACTTGTTACATATGTATAAGAGTATTGTTATGAAACACCTGAAATGCTAAGCATCATCCACTAATTGATACTGAGTCTTATAGTGTGGGATGCACAAATTGGGTGTAACTTCTATTAACGATGGTACCGATGCTTTAGCTATTTTTCTATGTATAAAGAACTGTACTATATTTTGTATATATATTATTGGGTAACTTACAAGAGTGCTCCCAAATGTCCAAACTCATTAAAAAGCTCTCCAACACACCACTTATTAAAACTGCACATTTATTAAAAATAAGTGATTTATTAAAAGTCTAAGTTATCTTCTATTTTCACTCTTTCGTGAGAGAATTGAGAGAGAATTAGGGTTTTTAATTTTTGAGATTGAATTATAATGAGTAAAATAATAAATAACCAATAAATATTTTAAAAAACAAAATTAAAAAATGAGTAGTATTGAAAAGTTAAAAAAAGTACTATTTCTGATATAAAGTGTTCATAAAAACACATGACATGTTTTTTTTTTATTGTATTTGGACGTGGTCTTGAGTTTTGATCAGATTCAACGACGCATTAGTCGTATGAGATCCCCCCGGAGGAGGCGAGTGTGGGAGGGAGCAAGTGAGGAGAGGAGTGCGCATGGAGGGAGAAAGGTGATTGAGATGGAAGAGTGTAGAAAGCCTGCGCTTTTGGCGCTGCTCCGTTGTCCCGTTTTACATTCATTCTCTCCCTCGGTACTCCCGACCCTCCTTTACCCTCCATTTTCATCTTTATTTACAAACCTGTCCCTTTCATTAATCCAATAATAATCTTTTTTCTTTTTTCTTATCATTTATTTTCTCTGTAACGTCTCAGACTGACACATGCAGCGCACGAGCATTTACAAAGCTGTTCCCTCCTTCCCCTTCTTTCTGACTTGTTACAGTTGCGACCCTCTTATCATTCTCGGTGGACTCCCTCCATTCCATTATAATTCCTTTTTTTTTTTTCCTCACAATCTTTGACAATTCCGATTACACATCATTATTTTCAACTAATGGAATCAGCTTGTGTAATAATTTGTTCGAGTAAAATAGCTTCGAGAGCCAGTCAAACTTGTTGCCGGTATGATAATAATGATAATAAAGAAAATAACCAAAACACTCAAGCATCGGACTTAAATATTACTTTTTTGCTAATTTTATTATTCGAGTCCATTTGATTTATAAATTTAAATAAAATATTTAAATAAAAATTTAAATTTTTATAAAAAAAATACTGTAACAAAATAATTTAAACCGTGATTTGAACACCGAAACAAACACACCTGAAATATCCAAAACATCTTCGGTATTCATGAAATCAAACACAAAATACCTCTTTTCTCAAAAAAAAAAAAAAGGACACAAAATAACTCCTAAATCAATTTTTTTTTTAAATGTTGGGACTACCCTTCCCAACTTTGGTTAAATTCAATTCAAAATATTAAACAAAACAAATTCTAAAAAATTAGAAGCTCTTAAATTGATTGGAGTATTTGCTTAATTGGATTATCTATTTAAATGAGACCTACTAAACAATTCTTATTGATGAAACCTTTTTCTCGTAGCCCTTAGGTAAAAAATCAATGGCTCAGGATCCTATCTCTCTAAAAACAAAAATAGACCAATCTACATTTGATCATAATAAATTTTTAATCTAGTAATTATAAAAACAATGACAAAAAGAGATGAGTAGATCAGCTTGGCGGCTGCGGAAGTAATCAGCGGTCGAAGGGGAGAGGGTCTTGCAATGTAGGAAGTGTAACGCCCACAGTTTTCTTCTATGAACACTTTTGTTAATTTAATGTTAGAATGTGATACTTTAGTGCTATAATTATTTATGTTAAGTAAATTAACATTTTATTTAGTAATGTCACAGGTGACGACATGTGGGATCGATGTGCTTGAAATGTTCATGTCAAAAGTGATGATACGCTTAAAGTATTTATATATTTTTTTGTTTCAACTTGCTCGAAATTCATAATCTTTATAATGATCTAGGGTTATGTATGTCTACAGTTATATTTTTTATGATGACATGAATGTTGTTGTATATTTTCCTATTTTTATAATATTTATGATGCTATGATAATTACATATGTGGTATATTTATTATAATGGCATTACAAAAATTGATAATATAAAATGTCTAAGAGAATAATGTGATAATGAATATTTTGGGGTTATGGAAGTAAATATTGTTGTTATATATAAGTAGTTATATATTATAATTATTTTATGTTATATTATATATATATATATATATTAATATAAGCTTATAAAAGAAAGAAACAGCAGATTGCCGTGAGAAAAGGGGAAAAAAAAAGAAAAAAAAAAGAAAAGGAAAGGAAAAAAAGAAGAAGGAAAGTTGAATTATATTAGGATTAGGGTTTTTTATACTTATCTAATCCTTTCTCTCTTATAAACTTATAAATATATCTCTAAGCCATCAAAGTCTTCATTTTTTAAATTTTTAGCCAAAGAAAATTCTCTCTCTCTCTCAAAAATTTTCTTAGACACTTTCTTCTTCTTCTCTATGTTTTCTTCCCCTCTCTCCCTTATTTTTCTGCAAACAATTGAATGAAATATTGGGTTTTCACTTAGATAATGAAGAATCATTTTGGAGGTAAGAAACTCATTCTAGACTATTGCTGAAATTTTGTTTTCTTTGTAATCCGACCCCTATAACTTTGTCTACGAATTTTCATTTGTTTTGAAAT
This sequence comes from Artocarpus hirsutus, assembly GCA_946598075.1. Taxonomy (NCBI): domain Eukaryota; kingdom Viridiplantae; phylum Streptophyta; class Magnoliopsida; order Rosales; family Moraceae; genus Artocarpus; species Artocarpus hirsutus. Next base: position 72,719 of record CAMOHE010026384.1, on the reverse strand, counting down.
TTTAGTATGATGTTTATGTATGTGTTATGTAATATTCCTCAAAGTTTCACTTTATTTGGAATATTCTATACTGAGATATTAAATTTTCTTTCTCTACCACTCATGACCAAATTGTTGCTAATTGGTATTTTATGCAAAAGTATAGTCCATGTTTAAGAGGCAAACGACCTTTGATTTGAACGAAATTTTACAAAGATATTCATGCATATGTTAAGTTATAATCTAGAAAATTTTGTGGTTATTTAATGAATATTTTATGAGTTCTTGAATTTTCTTTAAGATAGGTTTTTATGGCTGTCTATTCAGTGAATTCGGTAGTTTTTGTTTATGTGATCTATTTGGATGGCTAAACAAATTTATTTGCTAATGAGACTTTTTGTGGTACTGTATATATATGTTATTAGTCTTAAAAATTTTAGGGTTAAAGTAATTTTATCTTAATTATTGAATTTTTGATGCCTTAAGTCTACTTTTCATACTAACACCTGACAGCTGTAGTATTTCAATAATTTTTGATTCTGTATTATGCTGTTTATATTTTTCTTATATTTTTCTCAAATACTAGACATCTTAAGCTTTTGTTTGGCTTTTAAATTGCTTGAATTAGAGTTTTTTTTAAATAGTTATGATTTTTTGAAGTTGACCTTAAAAGCTGTACAGTTTTAAACAAACCCAAAATTTAGATTAAAGTTCAAGGACTTTTTCTTTATGAAAATTATTGTCAAAATATGAGTGTAATATATCAAGTTCTTTATTTTTTAGTCTAGTTTCTAATGCCACTGGTTTTGACTGATTTGGACTTAAGATGAAATTATTATGAATTTTTAAGTAAATAAAGGTCATTCTACCTACTTTCAGGAATTATGCCCTAGGTTCATAAATTGTAATTTTGTGCTTCTTGATATTATTACGTGATAAAGTGATGTTTAATGATAGTATAAGATGTTTATATATTGCTAATAGTATTGCTAGTGACTTATGATCAATATGAATATTTGACATGAATACTCCAAAAGGCGAGTACATCGAAAATTGCAGTAACGTTATCAAAGTTAAGGTTTAGTAAGCAAGCAAGACAAGTAAGTACATTCTCACCTGCAATATGATTAAAGTTTATGAAAAAGTTTTAAGAATATATTTTATGATAATTTTTAAAGTTTGTTTTTACATGTTGTTTTCTCATGGAAACTCTTATTGCAACAAGAAAGTTTAATGAATGTTTCAATGATGAGGTATGTTAAAAGTATATATATATATATATGTATCACTTAATTAAGTGTTTCTCACCCTATGTTTATGTTTATGTTTATGTTTATGTTTATGTTTATGATGTCTTGAAGGTTGGACTTATTGTGTTTGGTTTGGGATTAGCTACCCCTCTCTTCTCATGACAGCACGCCTATGATGATGATATTTATGGTGCAACACTTGGGCCCCAAAGATAAAATGAATGAAGTTTTTATATGGATAATGATGATTAAAGATATGTTCCATATAAAACTATGCCGAGTGTACTATTATGTTAATGACGATTATGATTATGATGTTTTATAAAGATGTTCATAAAATGTTTTATGTTGTGAAATATGAAAATGTACTTACTAAGCTTTTGCTTACTTAGTTTATAATCATGTTGTAGATAAAAGTAAAAGGACCATGGAATAGGTGAAGGGCGAGGATGGGCGTGTGGGCTATGAACTATGGATCGAAAACGGAAGAACACCAAGAAAGAATAATTTTTTTTAAACTATGTTTTTATTTCATTGAATGCTTAAATTTTTGCATTATTAAGTAAAAAGACTTGTTTTACACTTATTTTGATTTTGTAGAAGTTTCGGTCTACTAAGCTGTTTAAATAGATTTTAAAGTTTGTTTTGAAATTTTATTTGAATTATGGTTTTGTTAATTTGGCATTAATAAACTAACAAAAAAAGATTTGAAATATTTGAAATATTTAAAAAAAATTGCATAGATCCTGGGATATGTTTATCAAGCTGTGTTTAAATTTAAATAGTTTATCTTATAAATAAGGATAACAAGGATAAAAATAACGATTATTATGACGTTCATAAGGGGGCGTCACAGGAAGTACAGGGTCTTGTGGCGGCTTTGCTTCACCACCCATTATGGTTCCCAACCCATTGGTCACAAGTGCAACAAGGAACTGCGACCACTGTCACTACAGGGTCACAAGGCTAGGATCTCGACCAAATCCATCTTGATCCATAGTGGTGGTCGATCCTGGCAACAAGACCCTTTGTCCCAGGGTGGTCACAATCGCGCAACAAGGTTTTTACGAACCTTTGCAACCTAGGGCGGTCCCTCGTGAAGCCATAACCCATGATTGTTGCAATTTTTGTCGCAACCCATGGTGGTAGGGGAGGACTCGCGACATTTGTCACCATGGGGACTCGAACGGAAGGTGCATCGCTACGATTTATGGTGATCTAGGGTACTAGTTGTGGCAACGGAGATATCCTTTTTTCTGAGATAAGCCTTTTTTTGGGATTTTGCTAAATCTGATATAAATGAGTTCATTCAATTTTTGGTGAGCCTTTTTATTTTTGATCATTTGATTTTGATCTAGTGGACACAAAACCTTTCTCATTGATGAGTACAAGTTAGGGTTCTCATCATAGAATTCCCCTTTAAAAAATTTTTGTTTGAGTTTTTAGTTAAGTCATATTTAAAATAACATTTAATAGAGATAATAAAGAGTAATCTTGGAATTTTTAAAAATTTAATTGTTCTAAGGGTATTTTGATAATAATTTTATAAGCACATAATATGTCTTGGGTATTTAGATAACAAAAAGAGCAAAAGTGGTATTTGAGCGAAACACGTTTTGTGCATTCTTTCTTATAATAATAACATATAACTAAAAAAAAGAAAAAAAGAAACACCGTGTTTTTTTCACCATGGAATTTTGCAAATCAACCGGATAATAATTTACAAGGCATGATCTATGTGACAAATTAATTTCAGTGATGTTTGGTAAAAACTTTCTATTTCGATATGTTTAGAAAAATTTAGAATGAAAAACTAAAAACGGTGCAACCTGGAAGAGGATAATTTCAAATGGGGAAGTGCAATCCAATCATTTATGTATCATGGGTTCGACTTATTATGTACCTACTAATTTTCTAAACCATACACCTTTTTACGTGCACATTTTTTTTTTCGTTTTATCAACGTGTAGTGTAAATACATAAATCTATACAGCTCTCAACGTGATCCAAGAAATACAGAACAACAACACGAATTGAAATTAGACCACCTTTTCATTGGAATCTCGAATATTAATAACAGTGCATTTTCTGGTAGAATTACTATTGATAATAATACAACTTTTTTTTTGGTAGAATATCAAATAATATAACTCACAACGTGATTAATTCATGTACTACTATAGTCAAATTAAGAAACCAATATTGCAAAGACACGTACGAACTAGACAAAGTCAAATATGGAGCGTAAGTACCATAGAAAAATATAGACAGTTGTACAATCATAGAAAAATAAAATAGCTATTTCCTCATTACTTCATACTATAGTTTATATATACATTTGTATTTCCTGATTATTTCCATTTCGGGTTTCGAAACTGTGTTCGTATAAATGTAGGAGGAGATTGAGATTCTCTTTCCATGAGAGGAATGGAATTGACATGTAGTGGCAAAACACATATACAGTGACGATTACAAATGGACAAAAATATGGCAGCCCACAGTTTAACAATTCCCTATCTCCTCTGGAATGCCTTTTTTTTTTTTTTTTTGTGCTCTTTTCTTTTTGACAAAAACAGTGGAAAACTGATCATCATAACATGAATTCTGAAATTTAATGAGCAAAAAAAAAAAAAAAAAAAGAAGAGAATTCTGAAAAAAAAAGGAGCTGTGAAACGGGCACATCATGGAATTTTGTACTACGCCTTTGTTTTTACTTACGTGCATGGTAGCAGTCAGATCCTGCTCCATACTCTTATAGTCAGTCAGCTCTAGAGACGACAAATATTCTCTGTAATAAGATTTTTTTTTTTTTTAAATTCACCATTAATCCAAATAATTGTAATAAACTTATGGGAAAAATATATATATACTTTCTTGTACTGTCATCAACCGATTAAATAGGAGATAAATAATCTGGTGAAGTTTGTTTAGATAGATTATTCTTGGAATCAAATAGAAATTATTGTAAAGCTTTTTGTGATTATCTATTTTAAACACTTTCGAAACTACGAATTTTTAAAAGCAATATCAGTGAAAATTGTGTGTTTGCGCTTGAAAGTGATCCGATACCGATAGGTTCACATGTTCAAAAGTAGACAAAACGACAATCAAGAAGAAGACTTTTCGAAGGGGCTTGTCTCTTTCTTTTTTTTTTTGATGGAAGAGGCTTGTCTCCTTGGCCGGGTTTGGAATATACAAATTAATTAGAAATTTGACCTTCTTCATTATGAACGGGGAACTTGGCATTGTTGCTTCTGAATTTATTGTAAATTTACAACTTGCACTTTAAATTTTTAGTTTTGACAAATTGCCTTTGAACTTACAGATTTATAAGAAATCAGCTCCTATTATAGTGATTTTAGTTTTTGATTGAAAAAGACATGTAATTTGCACATAAATTGAATGGTCATTTTCATATATTTTAGCCTGTCTTTATTGTTACTAATATCTTTAATTAACTTTCATCAAAATATAAAATTTTGAATTAACCTTGTTCAGAATATAAATTTGGGTTAACATTTAATAATTGGTGTTAATTAATTCAATAATATTACTTAATATATAGATGTGTAAACTAGCTCTATGATATATGATCTAACCAAATTAAGTGTAAAACCTATTATTTTTATGATTCTTTTTTTCTTTTCTTAAACAAAAAGGATATGACAGTTTAGGGTGTGATTTGAATCTCAAAATCTTCTTGTGAACAAATAGTCTTGCAAACCTATCAAATAATTGGTAATTATTTTTTTTAATATGTTCTTTGTGTTTTAATATAATTTGATTATCAATATTTAGTTTTTTATCATAAAATCTCATAAATTACCTATCCTTTAGGTTGTTTGGGAGCAATAATTACAACCAATTGGTTTAGAATATTGTGATATGTAAGAGCTTTACACTGTAATTTACTTTTGTGAGCTTTACACTGTAATTTACTTTTGTTTTATATTGTAGCATACAATGTTTGAGTTCAAATTAATTAGCTTAAAACTTATGCCCTAAACATGTACGTAAGTCATAGAGTTGAGAGTCATACGTTTAAAGCTCAGTTTGGAATGACTTAAAGTAAGTTGTTTTTAGCTTATTCAGCTAAAAAGCTGCTTTTGAGCCTGGTAATTGGATGGACAAGGTGTTTAGACTTTTGGCTTTTATAAGCACTTTTGGAATAAGTGACTCTTTGGTGCTTATAAAAAAGTGCCCATAAAAAGCTTTCTTATTTATCTTTTAACCTTATATTGTAAATAACTTGTAAATTTCATATATATTTTTATATTATATTACTTTCTATAACAATAAAAGTTTTTGACTTGTCTAGTCAAACATGTTCAAAAACTCTTCTAAAATCAAAAAGCATTTTTTTTTTGCACTATCTAAAAACTAATTAAAAGGTTGTAGCTTATATTTATCTTTTTTTAGTGTTTAAAAACAAAAGCATATGTTGTCCCAAACGAGCAATAAGCATGGATAAATGCAAAAGATTTTATTATAATTTCTTTTTTTCATTAATCAAAGTTCATAATCATTTGTTCGAAAGGGATAACCTAAGACTAGGTTATAGATATTAGATAGTTCAATTTACACCACATTCGAGGAGTGTGTGCCCACGCACTCCAAGTGCACGTGGGAAAATAATTTCCTTACTTTTTTCTTCCTTTCCTCTCTCACTTTTTTCTTTCTTTTTTAAATTTTTTTCTCCCTTGCCGCCCTCTCCCTTCTTTCCAAAAAGGACAGCAAAATAATACCATGATTTAGATACTGAGATGTCACACCCATAATTTTTGTCGCTTAACATAATCAAAGAGTTTACTTTATTAAAGGCATGCATGGCACAAGTGTCTTGCTGCGAAGAAAGAGATATAATACATATGTGTATATATACATACACACATACACACACACGTATATATATATATGCGCGCGTGTGGATTGGTGTGTTTCTATTTGTGTGTGCCAAAAAGTAAAAACATTAGATGCAGTAAAACTCAGTAAGAGAGCCAGCCAGTCATGAGTCATCACAAAATTCGGAAATTAAACGAAAACGGGCAAAGAATAAAAAACAAAAGAGGAAGAAAGAGAGTATCAAACAGATCATCGACATTAATAAGAGAAGAAGGCCCCTCGAGAGTTATGCCGGTTACTTTTGGGATGCTCTGATTCCACTCAGCGCTTGACAAACACAACTCAAAACGCTCACCAAAGTCTCTTTTTTGCTTTGTAATTATTCGTTTTTAATTTTTATATTTTAGCACCGCATGTTTTAATATAATTTGACACTGGTATGATGTTGTCAAATATTAATGTGGTGTTTGACAATATAAGTTATAATTAAAATTTTTTATTGCTATAATATAAAGCTTTTATATATTATGTGTTTAGTAAAAAGTATACTACAGTGTAAAATTTTTACATGCTATAGTGTTTTCAACTAAAATTGGTTCAAACTATTGGTTCTAAAATTTAATTAATGCTTCCAAACACTTGATAAAAAATACTTTTAAAATTTTTTAAAATATTGTTTTAATATCTTGATACTTGAATATGTTTTTTACCATTTAAAAAATTAAATTACACTCGTCAAACAAAATTAGATAGGTGCGTACTTTCATTTTTTTGTTTAATAAAATAAATTTGAGTTTTATTAATAAAATTGTGAGTTGAGCATTTCATGCCCGTAAACATGAGCACATGATATGATGATTTTGAAATCATTAAGTATTTTTTTAATATTTTTCAAACGATAAGATATTAATTTGATGTTCCGTTAAAACATAAGATACAAAATTGATAAAGGCCCCAAGTGTTGCAAGGAGAATTTTACAATAGAGTATGATCTTTTTTTTATGTTACTAATATACCTATGTTTTAACCTATCAATGTTGTGTTAATTAAGTTATGTCAACACTGCGCTATATATATATATATATTTTTTTTTTATTTCTATGTGATTTGATATTTAAGTTGAGATACACTACTTATCATTATTATATTTTTTAATTTTTTTGGTTGCATATATGCGGTGTTTTCTTTTGGTGTCTGTATTGTAAGAAGTAGTGGTACAGCAATACAGTGTTAAAAAAAACTTTAATCAATGATAAATGGGGTTGTCTAGTGGGCATTTTTTGTTTGTTTATGGCTTCTCATCTTTCTTTTTCAATCGCCCGCGCTCATCGTACTCTTTATCATATGTCCATGTCTTCCCATGCCCAATGCCATTTCATACAACTACCTAACTAGCCATTCTAACCATGCAATGTAACCAATCACCCCCTCAATCTTTTATTTTTACCTTTTTTTAAAAAAAAAAATTTCCAACTCTTTTTTTTTATATATATTTTACAAAGAAAATAACTATTTTTTAAAAAATATTTACCAAAAAAAAAAACAAGGAAAGTAACTATTTATTACCAGCAAAAACAAAAGAAAATCTTCGTTTGGTTTTGTTTTAAAATTTTTTGATAATGTTTTTACATATTTTTCGAGACAAAAATTTTGAAAAACTTTCTTAGTATAATTTTCAAAAAAAAATTATTTTTTAAAACAAAACTATTTTTATATATTTTAAAAACAACACCAAATGGGTCATTTTATATCCTCTTCCTTTTTTCAACTATCTCTCTTTTTCTCTACTCCACCTGTAAATAATTATATATTTGTTTGTTATTTTGTGCTTCTTTTTCAAAAAGGAAGGGCAGTAAAAATAAAAAAAGGGAGTCAAATTTTTAAAAAGAAATTAGGTTGGGTGACATTTTTTATGACACTTTTAAAATAAATGACTAACTTTTTAAAATTAAGCAATGACCATTCATCAATGATAAACTATATTTAAATAATAAACTTATCTTTTCGAGTTTAACTTAAGTTTATCATTGATAAACATTTATATACTTAATTTTAAAAAGTTATAAAGAGTGTTTGGCATTATTGTAAATTAAATGGACTGGACCGGGCCAGACTAGCCTAATTGATTTAGACTGAAGCATGTCTCATGTCGTGTTTGCGTCTATCCATTTATATATCGTGCCTATTTATTTTGACATCTCTATTTATATTCCTTTTTTAAATTTAATAAGACGTGCATAGTTCGTGGACCTTGGATATAATAAACAAGTTATTTGAGGGGGAGAAAAGAGAAAATATAATTATCCTACAAAAATTCATTCGTTAGATGCTTTTATTATCATCTACTTCGTTTCATATTTCTTTTAGCAAAATTTGCCAAACAAATAATGACATGTTTGACACATCATATTGTATTGTATCATATTACATTGCATTGTATTTTATTATATTATATACAAAAAATACAATGCAATACAATACGGTTTATCAAACGAACTCTAAAAGCCTTAGTCACCACTTGGCCTTTGGCTTGTCACTCCTAGCAACCACAAGCAGTACGTCGTTGCCAACGAAGATCAATTAGTTTTTATCATGCTAAAAATATCATGGTTGCAAATAAAATTTAACGGTAATTTCGTGTATACGACTTTACGAGTATGAAATTTAAATCCTCCCAGCCTCAAATTCAAAAAGAAAATAGGATTCTTGCAAAATTTTGAATAATTAGTCTAAATCGAAGCTGTTATAAGTTGCCCAAGTTTAATCAATGTTTTTTTTTTTGAGATTTTAAGTACTGTTCCGTAATATAAATAATAAATGAGTGATTAAATTTATAAAACTAATTATTCAAAATTTCCTTCCCCACAAGTTGAAGTACTGTCCTTTTCAATCACTTCTGTAATGAAGAATAAGGTTAACTTCTGTAGTGAAGAATAAGGGCCCTACATGTATGGCCCTCCAACAATTCTTGTCTAATCTGGTTTATATGCCCAAAAGAAAAGGAACTCAACAACTTGCAGAATTCTCCCCGCTCAAAAAACAAAAGAGAGATTAAAAAAAAAAAAAAAAAACAAGGAAGTAGAAGAAGAAGAAGAAAACCTGCTTGATTTTGAAAATGGGACCTGTGGGTCCATTTTAGGGGACAAATGGTATCCCCATGATTACAAACTTGCAATTGGAGCATCACAGGCATAAATATTTGTGCTTTAACAGAGATCAATCATGGGTAACAACCAAAAAAGTAATTGTCAAACAGACATCATTGTTTTGTATATATTTGTATAAACATATAATTATGGATAATATTGCACTTAAAGACATAATTATATATTAAAGATATTGTGGACTTGGGGCTAAGATTTGTTTTCAAGTCTCCATTATCACTTAATTATGATAATGTAAGATTAAGCATGCGGGACCCAAAAGCCAATTCCATCGATGCATTTTAAAAATGCACTTAATAATAAAATGGAAAAAGAAAAAGGTTAAAATAACAACAATAAGGGGAAGACAATTCTAGAGAGCAGACTTTTTCTTATAATACAGTAGAACGAATAACCCTTAAATTCATGGGCTTTCTAGACATATAACAAAACATGGTAAACTTTTCATGTTTTTTCAAAAATAAAAATATGAATATCAATAAAATAATTGTTATTTAATTATATATAACAAAACAATCATTATGATATTCATTATGTAATTTGTGCTGTTTTAAAAGTATTATGAATTTTTTTCTCTAAATTTTATTTCCAATATATCAATATTGCCATGTAGTGTAATTTTCATTAAATTTATTTAATTTCAAGCTGCTTTCGACTTAAATATTCAAAAAAAAATTACTTTTAAAATTTAACAAACACAGTAACGTGTCTATTGTGTAGAAATTTAATGAACATTTATAATTTTCAGGGTTCTCAAAATTATTGAAAGAGAATAGTTTGCAACGCATTTGGCTGATGCTACTAAAATTCAAAGTTTATCGCACAAAGTGTCTCGCCTAAATTAAATTTTTAAAATTCATAATAAATTTTAACTTTAGGGACCAAAACAGATAGAAAAATTTAGTCTAAGAGGCTAAATACGTTAGCCTCATATGGTTAGGCATCAAATTCTTACAATGCTAATGTCTAATAGCTCAAGAACTAACATAAAAAAAAAAAAAAAAACATAAAAAAAACCCTCATATGTTTCAATTTAAAAAATAAACTTTAATTAAAGTGGCTGCTTGCACTCCCTCAGACACATAAAAGAAACAAGATGCAATGCCTTGAGAAAAATGTGATTTTTCCCCTTTTTTTTTTTTCGTTTCATTTTAGTCATCTGTTCCATTGTTAAAGAGCTCTTTGAATATACTATTTCATGGAAAGACCTAAGCATAATTTACAAATAAAATTAGTACAAATAAATAACTAGATTTTATAAGGGAAATGGGACACATTTTACTGTTTTTAAATCTAGTTTTACATTGTCAGATTTTGTAAATAACATTTTTTTATACTTCTAATAGTAACAACAGATTTTAAAATATTTTACGTAATTAACATATTTACTAATAAATTATTGACCTAATACATGTGTTACTTTCAAATATTTTTCATCACGATATTTACTTGCATACATCTCAAAAAGAAGTTATTGAATGTATATGAGAAAAAAAAAAAGACGTCATTTTCTCCATTTCATTGTCTTCAATTTAGGTTAAACCATATTCTTAGCTACGTAGACATACAGGGACCTCTTTGACCCCCCGATCTGACCCATTTGGCAGAAAGAATTAATTCTTCCTTCTTTTAACCAGCTAATTTGTGGGAAAACTTTGGTCAAATGTTTCTCACGTTTAAGAAGGGGTAGAAATTCAGCAAAAAGGAAGGGAAAAAGAACAGAAGTGCTTGAATGTAAAGACCCGGCTTTGCACCATTTGAGGCTAACTCAGGTGGCTGGGTGTGACACCAAGATTCATACCTTGATGAGAGCTTATTTATAAGAAAAAAAAAAAGGACTCGGCTTAGCTAGGTTCATGTGGCAAGACTGCAACCTTTTGTGAAGACCGTGAAATGTCCCTTTTGGTCGTTACAAACAAAGACGACGAGATTTCGTTAGAAAAGTGACATAAACTAATATTCACATTCAATCCAAACGTGTTGCTCACAAATGACGGGTCTTTTGGTACAAAGGTTTGTAATTAAGATGAGACCGACTTTCTTACATTTTTAACGTCACAAAAACCCGAAAAAGAAACAGAAAGTAATATGCAAAAGCGTCCAGTGCTAGTTATTGATAATCGATACACAGTGTAATAATGTTAAATGCCCGTCTCGTTGATGAGCGTATGGGTATCAACCTTACAAGGAGTTATATTACATTTTTCGTTCGGGTATTTGGATAAACGACTTTAAGAAAAAAAATTTTTGGGTAAGTAACTTTTTTTTTTGCCACTAAAAATCAAGCTTTTTAGACAAAAAAATTGCTCTAAAATTTTTTTCATCATGTTGAGGTTCTTTCCTGACTCTAGGTTTTATTTTTCATCTGTTGAGGTTTTTTTCAAAAAAAAACTGGGCAGTTTTTCTGCTCCAAAAGCTTGATTTTTGGTCCAAAAAAAAAAAGAGATCATTTCTTCAATTAAAATTTTTGGGAGTACTTTTTTTCAAAATATCCCTTTCTTTTTAGGTATGAATATATTGGCTGCTTTGGATCTTGATCTACAGAGTTGTAATTTTGAACTTTACTTCAACAGACATTATATCATCGAGATGGGTTTTATTTATGAACCTTTACTTGTAATTTTTTTTTTTTTTTTGACGACATGAGACTAACCATTTACTCTTTTTTGAAACTGTGACTAGAAAGTGGCATGATTTTGTTTCGGAATATATAGGGGGATGCATTTCTGGCCAATCCAAAGGGGACAGTTAAGTCAGGCTGCTCAACAGAAACTAAACCAAGAATTCAAGTTGGTGGATGAGTATTTGGATCATATGATTATGTTACAAAGGATTTTGTTTTGGTTCCCTTTCTGATCACATGGGATACTAAGAAAAAAAAAACCTGAAAATCGAAAAATAATGAATCATTTCTTCTTCTAATAAGTCAAAAGGAATTCAATCAAGATGTTTTTTTGGCCCAGTTCTAGACATGTAGGAACCTCTCTGACCCCTTTTGAGCAGACACCATTTTGTTCTACCAACGGACGTTGTTTCATTTTAATCTTGTTGGGTTTAGTATACCATGATAAATTCCAACAGAAGAAGCTATGTATATGTCACTTACGAGGATCAAAGGGGAAGGAAAATTACAGAACAAAAAAAGAAATTTCAAATGTTATCGTTGTGACACCGATGTACCTTCTGCAACTCTACAAAAGTAGTTATAACATCAGCCTCAAGTTTAGGCCCACCACATCGGACTTCTCCAACTATAACAATTGCCAGGGCTTTCTTATTTTCTTTTGGATTGGTTTCAAGACTATTTTTATTAACAGTGTTTAAAAAATATGTTTAAAACTGAAATATTTAAAATAAAAACTGAATCATGTGAGAACTTTATATTATAGCTCTTTTTTTAATTATTATATATAAAAGTTTTATGCTATAACAATCAAAAGTTTTGGTTCGAACTAATTTTACAAAGGACCACGTTAGTGGATATATTAAGAATGAAGTATATTCACTAAATTTTATGCACTAATCAAGGTAAGAATACTTCAAATCTATTGTCCCTAGTTAACTTTTTTTTTTTTTTTGGCTATGGGCTCTTTCTCTGTCTATCCAAATCCCCCCTTCTCCAAGGAGTTGAACCTCAAACCTAGCCCTCTATCCTTCTAGCCTAACCGTTGGGCTAATCCTAGCGGCGTGTTTAATGTCTTATTAGTTATCTCTTCTATAAAATTGTTACATCATTAAAAATTTAAGAATCAAACAATATAATAGATAATAAATACTAAAAATATTCTAAACAATTAAACGAGTAGTCAAAATGTGATAAGAGATACAACTAATGAGACAGAAAAATAAGACAATAGATTTAAACTTGACAAACAAATTCCAACTGACAAGGTTTTTCTTTTTTGTTATTTTTCAATTTTTTATAGTAATGAACAGAGACATAAAAATAGTAAAACTACTCACTCCATTCAACCAATTTTGTAAAGCTCTTAATGGAGTTATGTATCAACTAGAGAGTTTGGAAAAATGATTTGAACTCGAGAGTTTCAACCGTAAAATAGTATAAAGTTTTTACATGCTATAATGTAAAGAAAAAATATATTACAAAATAAAACTTTAAGATGTTACAAGTGTATGGCTAAAACTATCATGGTTTGAACTTTTCTCCCAAAATATATATGTTATTTTATTTTATTTTCAATTTTTGGATACATTGAACAGTGACGAAAATGTAGAGTTATATCACAAAGTTAGGCTGAGAATTTTGGCTCCAACCGACTATAAATCAATGGGTCCCGATGTCGATGTATAGATGGATTTCTGAGGAGTGGGTCTCCAACTGCAAGCTAGTGTCTTTGTCGTACATGCTTTAATTCCGTGACCTTAGCCAAAACTTCTTTGTGTTTTCGACCTCTCCTTGGGCCTGACACTTCAAGAGCTGGGGCCTTCTCCTTTAATTGTCTGCAAATGGGCAAATGTGGTTTGCGCTTTTCTCGTTGCTACAGTTAAATATCCTTTCTTGCAACTTGGCACAACCTTTCTTTTCTTCTCTTTTCTTTTTTTCTTCATTGTACTAAAAAAAATAATTAAAAATCGTCCCTGACACAGTTGATTGATTGTAGCCTTTGTAGGTCCTACTTTGTTTCAATTTCTACCGACTATGTTTGTTGAGTTTTTTGTGTGTTATTGCTAATAATGCTATAGTACAAAATTAGTGATACATACAATCATGTAGATATATGTATGTATGTATGTACAAAATCTTAGTAGCATCCTCTAGAGACATTGTTATAACAAGATTATTGGATTAGGGAACCGTGGCTTAATCAACATGACGTTTACTTCAAAAATGTTATGCTATATTCACTACATCTAATACTTGTTTTCTTTGCAAATCCGATTTTAGGACCACAATTATTAGAGATGGTCTGAACAATGGAAACAATTTTAGCATTTGGGGTCTAATCTTTGAACTAACGTATATTTGTTTGTGACCACTATATAAGCAAATTACTTGATATCTAGGATGCAAAAGAAACAAGTTTCGGAACTTTCTAAGTTTTGTTTTATGAACATATTATTGAAATTCACTATTTCCCTCCTTTTTAAGAACTATTAACTTAAGATCTTTTGATGGGGGGTTTTAAGCAAGAGACCCTTTTTTCAAGGCAATTAGCTAGTGACAAGGATTGACAATGGTTTGCTTTATGGGGCCCATTGAGCAAGATTTGACATGTCAATAGAGTTAGTGGCAAGTTGAGCCAAATTTGGCTTTATCTCTTTTTCTTCTCGGCTGACACGAATTTTTGGTGTAAAATATTTAAATCTAGGTCCTCTGTGTACAATATTGTACATGTTTGAGTATGATCCGTGTCAAATCAAGGCGATATAATTAATTTGCCCATTTGAGTGTGAATATTTTTGTTTCCAAGTTTGAATCAAACCAAGAAATGCCAGATATCATTCAAGGATTTGGGAGCCTCTACCACAAGATTTTCCCTAGAGATTGTAAGCACTCATTTCGAAGTTTGGTAGCACAGACTAAAACATGTATAAAGTTTGTGAGAATCAAGTTTTAATATCGAAAGTATAACTATTACATTGTAAAATAAAAATATGCTATAGAAATTATAGCCCTCGCATACTATAATAGTTAAGTTTTAATTTCAAACGTTAACTTAGTTTAAAATGCTATTGTAATTTAAAGAGCTTCTCTCTCCAATTTTTTGACCTGAATTGAAGAGGGATAATAAATGCGCTTGCTTTGAGCCATTCATTTTATGCAACTATGGACTCGCCATGAATGGCCAGAAATATGTACTTGTACAGCGGAGCTACGAGGCCATCATTTATCATGGGGGAAATCTTATTTAAAAAGAAAATGTCTAGCAGGTCAAATTGCTGCTTTTGCGTCTACATTTATAGGCGCCGGTTGCATCTGTCCTATCTATGGGTTGTGTTATGCAGTTACAATTTCCAAAGACGTCATGGGACATAATTTTACTCGCGAATCCATTTAGTAGCTGGCTGGATTTAAGGTGAGATTAAACGCTCTGCTGTCGAAACAATTTTTTTTAAGCTGCCTTGTAACAGTCCTTCCGTGTAAGCAGCAGCAGGAAAAAAAAAAAAAAAAAAAGGTTACTAAACGACACGTAGTTTCTCATTGATAAACAAACGACTTGTCGTTAGCGCAGAGAAGCCACATGGAAATTCAACCAAATATGTCTTTTACTCTTTATATAGAATCTGTTGTAGACTTATTCTTAGGTAAAATTATTGAACATCAAAAAAAAAAAAAAAAAGGGGACATGCTCAACATTTGGGAAGCACATATTTTGATTTATTTTTGGTTCAATTGATATGCCTATAAAATCACGTCTTTTTTTATGAACGACATGTCATTTCGTTTCTAGATATCAAAAGTTGTTTCAAAGAGAAACGACATACTTACAATAAAAAAAGAAAAGAAAATAAACGAAATACTTCCTCAAAAAATGAAAGACATACTAAAAAAAAATAAATTACGACAACATACAATCTTTTTTTTTTTTTGTTTTTTGTTTTAGTTTCTAACACACAAAATCAAATTAATATCAACTATTGACAGGTCATTTGTCGTTCTTTCTTAAAGAATAACTTATAATTTTTCTTTCTCATTCTTGAGAATTACACATTGCTTTTGCTATTCGGCAAAACGTTATGTCGTTTTAATATGAGGAAACTCACATGCGATTTATCTTCATTTGGGTCAAATAAAAAAATATCGAAATATGGGATGGCAAAATTTTCTACCAAAAAATACGTGGGATGACAAGATGCCACATTGTTATTTGTCCCTCAACAAACAAAATATATTTTACATGCAGAGGAAATGGTTATGAGAACTGTGTCTCTAAATTATCAGTATTGTGTGACTTTGATGGTTGAACTTTTGATTTTGATAATTTGATTTTTTAACATTTCTTGTTCCTAACACTAATTACAAGTGACTAATGAAAATAGCAAAAATTAAAGTTCATGAACTTGTTTGTGCGCCAATCATAAACTTTTGCATGATACCAAGTTTGAGAAAGGCAGTTGTTTTAAGAAGTAATAGAAGTTCTACCTAACTTTTTGATTATATAATTTATAAATTTTATCCCTGTTTGTGTCCCAACTCAATTCAAATCCGTCACTTTATATACCATCCTTCCCCTTTGAAACACCATTTCCATATTTTGTAAAGAAAATAAAAACAACATCAGTTATCTAAAAGTCAAGATAGGTTTTTCTTCCAAACCAAGCCTTTTTATGTCCTCTTGTACCACGGTAGATGAAAGTACAACAGAGTGGTCAGGCTCAATATTCTGGCCATTTTCATGAGAGTAGTGCTCTTCAACGATCTCGGTGCCCGTCGGAAACGGGGAAAGCTGATCGGCAAAAGTTGGCGAGCGGGTGTGATGGGCAGGACTAACATTGGCTGTGTTAGTATTCGTGTGATCCATGGACGTGGTGGAAGAATAGTCATTATTATGTTGTGTTGATTGTGAAGTGTCCTTTTTCTTCCTCTTATGTTTCGCTTCTTCTGCATGCCAATGCCTTATGGCCCTCGCAGTGTGCTCATCTAGCAGCGTGCTCTTGAAATTTGATCCCATCTGATCATCATGCGCACATGCAAATTCTCACTCAGATTTTTTAACTTATAATTGAACTCGGCAATTTATAATTAATTAACACATATTCAATAGTTAGCATATATATATAAAGACATATAATATGTTGTATGCAGTAGTGTAGCTACAACCAAATGAGTGGGGTCACGTGTTTCTACTCATCTTTTTTGAACTCTATTTTAATCCTTAAATTTTTTATAAAATTTTCGTTGTATGTCCCACGGTATAAAATGAATTATAATACTTGTGCTTCCATTGGATAATTTAAAATATATACTATAAAGATGAGTTAAAAAATTATCTCCAACTCTTTCATCGTGCAATCTATTGATAAAAAACAATGGCTCCGCAATTGTGCGTGTGCAGGCTTTTACAAGTCTATGCATACCTGGGTCACAAGAGCATACAGGGGAAGAGTAATGTAACTGCACATTACTTGAACCGTCACGCTGCAATTAATAATTAATTATAGGAATTAATTTCTAATTAACATATACATTGGCAAAACATATATGCATGCATAGAAATATTAATTAATTTATTTGATTAATAGATTAACCTAAGAATTCTCAAGAATTTTTCTAGCATTACGCTTATGTAGAAATGTGCTGTCATTGATTTTTTCAAATTTAGAGTAATTGGCAATACACACGCCTCTGTTTTTTATTTAGAATAATATGAATAAACTTTATTAATATATTTGAATCTTTGTTCCTTAAATTAAAGACCTTGGCAAATTCCAAAAAAAAAAAAAAAAAAACCTTGGCGAATAATTAGTAATTTCTTAGCTTCTATACTTTAAAATATATATACAGTGAAAAGAAGATTTAATTAAGCAGTCAGTAGTAGTACTTACGCTAAGACCACCCTTATAACGATAATCTCAGTACGTTCATGGTAGCAAGACGTTATCCCAAATTGCCACTGATCAATGCAAGGAAAAAATCAAAAAGAAGAAGAGGGAGGAAAAAACAGATAAAGCAAAAATGATGGATTTTTTTTTTTTTTAATTACAATATATGTAGAAATAGAAAAGTAACCTTCCAAAAAAGAAAGTCAACATACCGTGACCCAAAGAAAGAAAGCAAGCTCGAAAGCATTCTAAAAAAAAGAGAGTCAAAACAAAAGAAATCAATGTATCAGATCATATGAAGTTACAAATATATATTAGTTTCTGAAAGTCATTTTATATTATTTTTCAAAATAAGGAAGATATAAAAGTAGCGATTAATAATATTACCATAAACAAAGTTAAATGCAAAAGTGTCAAGACTAATTTGGGATGACCGAACCAGAAGAGGTTATCATTTGGTTGCACCAAAGGGCTTCCTATGATTACATTATTCTTCTCATCAAGCATGTGAGCCATCCTTGCTACAATTTCTTCCAGCTTCGTTCCAAGAACAAGCACTATCTGTGAATATATATATATATATATATATATATATAATACAAAGCTGATTATATTGGGAAAGAATAAATTGAAGTAGTGGTCCTTTGAGTTTTAGTATAATTAATGTGGTGTTTGGCAAAATTAGTACTAACTAAAACTTTTGGTTGTTATAGTGAGAAGGTAAGCTACAATGATCTGAAAAGGTAAGCTACAGTATAAAGCTAATATTACAGTTTTTGTTTTAAATGTTTCAGTTCTAACTACACTTTTCAAATACCTTTTAAGTTAATTAAGCAAGTATTAAGCAGCTTGATCAGTTTAATTAAGCTTTTGATCAGTAATAGCAACTTACAATTAGAGGGATGAATGATACCCAGAGGTATACATGCCAACCTGTTTTGAATTTACAAGTACCATTTAGCAACTTAATATATATATATATATATATATATATATATATATATATCTGAAATAGTCACTTAATATTTGATACATAGTGGAAATGGGAAACAAAAAAATAAAATGAAATGAAACTATATATATAAATAAGGAAGTTGAGAATTCACCGTGCACGTCCACAAGCATGAAGATGACCACTAAAAACCACATGAAGGGGCTTCCATGACGCACCAAACAAACACCAGGATGTGATTTATGTAAGCCAATTTCCACAAACAAAAAAGTGATGCCAAAAATAATTAAGTTATAATGTACTCAGTACTAGTGTGTGTTGTTTTTGTTTGTACTTGAACGTGTATATATATGTACCTGATACCAACCACAACTTTGAAATCATCCTCAAGTGATCTTTGTATGTATTTTTGGAAATTGAACGAATTGTTTGTGGACAAATGAGCCTGCAAAATTTGTGAAACGGATAATTTTGGTATATGCACGTGTTTAATGGTCTTATATATTCTGCATTAGATAAAAATAAGCAATTTAAAGACCAAAGATATATAATACTAACTGAAATGAAACCATGGCGTAGGGTGAGATAGTCAACTTTCGCTACTGAATGGAAGAATTGACGGAAGAAGCATTTCTGCATGAAAAAAAAAAAAAAAATCAAAGCCAATGGTCATTAGCATTATCAAAAAATAAAAATAAAATCCAACGTATGTAGTTAAGTTTCTTTTCTTGTTGGAACAATTTTTTTTCCTGCTCAACAAATAAAATTGAAACAAAAGAAAATGAAAGAGAGATATGTGGAGTACTCACGACCCATAAAAGAATAGATGACGCTGTTGTGCATGGATTCATATGTCTGCGCGCAAATGTTGTTTGTCTCGTGTACCTAAATCGATTAGGATCTAATGGAAAAAGAAAAAAAGGTTATAAAAGTCCAATGGTAGGAATAGGAATATCATGCTCAATAACAAACACTTTAATTATTTTTCAAAGGATATTCTTAATTATTAGCAGTGGAGGCTTTTCAACAATTAGCTTAATTTTTTAAAAGTTAAATATGTGAATGTTCACGTTAAAAACATACAATGTATAACATAGAAGTAGTCTCACCCATAATAAATCAGACCGTTAAAAAAAAAATTTGACGACTAAAATCACCTTCACATCATTAACGAAAGAAAGGCTTTTCCTACCATGTCAATTAAAGGAAAAAAAAAAAAAAAAAAACTTATCAAGAAAGGTCTTTCCTTCCATATCAATTAAAAAAAAAAAAACTTATCTATATCAATAAGATAAAGAAAATTCTAGCGAATATATGCTATTGGTAGGTGTTGGAAATTTGGTCAAACTCAAATACCAAACTCTTTATCTTAAGGTTGAATACTCTTATAATTACAACTCCTCATACACTCAAAAACTCGCTTAAGAACCTTTGGTTATTCTCTTCCTCACTCATAAAAATTCTTACTTCTTCTTGATACAAAATGAGAGAAATTATCTTTATTTATACTAATGCCACCTCCTTAATTAATAGTTAGCATTGTGCCAATACACTTTTAATCTAAAGGCTACAATTCACTCTCAAATTCTCCTCCAAAATATCTCCTATCTAGAATTCTCTACCATTTTCTTGCATCTAAAAATATCTAGTAATTTTTTTTTAAGAACTCTCTGGAAAAACTTTCTTAGGAGATTGGCTTATTGACTAATTAGATTTAGTCCTAATAACTAAACTTTAAGCCCACACATTCATTACTGACGCAAATCATTTTTACTTTTCAACACCCCCTTAAACTTAATTTGCTATTCCAAGTAAGCTTCTCTTGTTGATAAAGTCTTCATGCTTAAGTGGCTTGGTAAATATATCAACTACTTGGCCTTGGGACTTTATATATTTCAGTTGCACATCCTTTTTTACAATGCACTCTCTTATGTAGTGGTAGCGCGCGTCTATGTGTTTGCTTCTATCATGAAAATTTTGATTCTTTGCTAGGGCGCCATAGCTAATTCGTTATTGACATGAATCGTAGTTGGCTCCTCTTATGACAGACTCAGCTCCTTTGGTAAATTTCTGAGCTAAATTGTATGACAAACACATTATGTAGCTGCCATGTATTTGGCTTCGCATGTTGAGAGAGTGATAATCGACTGCTTGTTAGACATCCATGTGAAGGAGTGTCTCCTATGAAGCATATGAAACTAGTGATGCTCTTTTGACCATTGGCATCTCCAGCTTAATCGCTATCTTTATATCCAACAAGCTTATAATCAATAGAAGCTGAATAAAACGAGCCAAAAATTGATCGTACCTTTAAGATAATAGAGAATTCTCTTTATTGTCTTGAAATGGGTGGTTGTTGGAGTCTCTATGAAATAAGTTACAAGTCCAACTATATAGAGAAGTTCTAGTCTTATGCATGTTAAGTACTGCAAACTTCCAACTAAGCTCTTAAAAAGTGTTGAATCTACATTTTCTCCTCTTTCATGCTTCAAAAGCTGAATCCCACGTTCTATCGTAGTGCACATCGGCTTGCAGTTCTCCATCTTGAACTTCATGAGAATCTCCTTCGTGTACCTTTTGTTTGATTTTGATGCCAAGGTAATATGTCGTCAGTTCGATGTCAGTTATCTCAAATTCTTTGGTTATCAGTCTCTAGAAATCTTCAAACATGCTTGCATTACTCACAGTAAATATTAGATCATCCATCTCTTGTAAGTATTTATCAATCCGACTATTACATGCTCTTGGTGCTTGCTTCAACTTGTAAAGAGCCTTCTTCAAATTCAAAACTTTGTCTTCTTTGCCTTTAACTTAGTATTCTGATGGTTGCTAAATATAGACTTGTTTTTCGAGGACTCTATTTTAGAAAGCAGACTTTACATCCATTTAATGTATCTTCCACTTGTCCTGAGCTGCCAAATAAATTATTAGTCTTATAACTTATAAACGACTAGTCTTGCCTTGCACTTTTCGATATCTCCATTGGTGAAAAGCCCAAGGTGCAGAAGAATACCACTGGTGACTAGTCTTGCCTTGCGCTTTTCGATATCTCCATTGGTATTCTTCTACACCTTGTACACCCATCTTATGCCGATGGCTTTATGAACTTTGGGAAGTTAAGTGAGTTCCCAAGTGTCATTTTTTTTCAATGGCCTTAATTTTTTCATCCATTGTTGCTCTCCATTTATTCTTTTGCATAACTTCTTGAAAATTCACGGGTTCACAATTAGAAAAAAGGCAAAAGAGAGTAAGATTATCTAGTGTCTTAGTCACCTCATAGAGATCTTGAAGACTGCTTGTGTGTTCTTCATTTCTTTCATTTAAGAAAGATGGTGGTGAACTTTTCTCATCAGCTGTCTTTGGCTAAGTGCATGGTGTCATGGATATTTCTATCACTTGCTCCATCATCTTTGGCTACCCCTCATCTTCTTCATCAAAATATGGGAAGATGTCATAGTTTTTTCTTCGATATTCCAATCCCAAGTGCTTTTTTCATCAAACTCCACATCATAGCTGATAACATCCTTCCCATTTCTTGGGTTGTACAACTTGTAGCCTTTAAAACTGGTGTCGTACCTAATGAAGATGAGCTCCTCACTCTTGTCATCTAGCTTGTTTCTCTTTTCATTTGGTACATGCCTATAGCAATGCTTCCAAAGACTCTTATATGATAGATTCCTAGCTTTCTTCCACTCCATACTTTTTGTGGTGTCTTACCCAATACACTTCTCCTTGGAGAACGATTTGATAGGTAGAAAATAGTTGCTACAGCTTCGGTCCAAAATTCCTTCAGCATTTTCTTACTCTTTAGGATGCTTTTGGCTATATTGAGGATGGTTTTGTTCTTCCTTTCTGTTACTCCATTTTGTTGGGGGGAATCGAGTACTGTTAGTGGCATTCGAATTTCGTTTTCTTCATAGAACTCTTGAAACTCTTTTGAAGTGAATTCTCCTCCTCGGTCAAATATCATGGTTTTAATGTCCCGACTACTTTCTTACTCCACCATAGCCTTCAACTTCTTGAATGCTTCAAAAACTTTAGATTTTTTCTTTAGGAAAGAAACCCGTCTTTTTTGAAAAATCATCAATGAAGAGAAGGAAGTAATTATTGTTACCAAGGGAGCCTGGCTTTAATCCCCCAACCACTTTCTTTCTCTATCGCGGCCTTGAACTTCTTGAACACTTCAAAAACTTCAGAATTTTGCTTTAAAAAATAAGGCCAAGAATTTCTTGAAAAACCATCAATGAAGAGAAAAAAGTAATTCTTGTTACCAAAAGAGCTTGACTTGATTGGCCTGCACATATCTATATGCACTAACTCAAGTGGCTTCTAAGCTTTTGAATTAGACTATTTTGGAGAGATTTTGATGAACTACTTCTCGAGTAAACCTCCTTTGCACAGTTGATCTGGGTGATAAGTACAGAGTAATCCTTGCACCACCCCTTTCTTTGATAACAACTCCAGTCCTCCAAAGTTGAGATGTCCAAATCAAAGATGCCAAAGTCAACATGCATCTTTGTAGCATGTTTTAAGACACTTTGCTACATCACTCTGAATGTTAATCAAGAACATTCTATTTTTGGACATTGGAACCTTTACAATGAAATTATTATTTCTATCTCTTATAGAAAGACTGTAACCTTTCATGTGAATATCATAGTCTTTCTTTAAGAGTGGGCTTAAACTCAAAATATTGTTCTTCATATTGGGAACATAGTAGACATTGGATATAAACCGACGAATTCCATCTTTCAATAAAACAAGAATTTTACTTTTTCTTTTATTGGAATTTTTTAATCATCACTAAAGGAGACATTACCACTTACTAATTCATCAAGCTCTACAAACAAGCTCATTTTTCCGCATATATGATTGCTTGCATTGGTGTTGAGGCAGCATGTGCTGTCTTGACCTCCATCGTTGTTGCTATACACTAATAGCATAGTGCCATTTTTTTATCTTTTCTTTTTGACATAATTGGTCTTCGTTTCAACTCTATTATTGGTTGCTCTATATTCTGAAACATAATTCCCGAATCTATTCCAATTTGCAGCAGTTAATGAGAGATTTATCAAACCTTGAGTTTGATCGACCTCTATCATGACCTCTTATGGAGATTTCTCCTCTTTTAAAATTGTTGTTAAGATAATTGTTGTTGTTAGAATTCCAATCTCGTCCACGATCATAGCTTGCACCTCGTTCTTGTCCTCTACCTTGGCCAGCTAACTTCTTTCGCTACATTGGCTATCTTCTTTCTCTGTGAGTTGTGTCTTAAGAAGTTGCTTCTTCATGTTTTGCTTCTTCTTTTTCTTTTCTTTGTGGTCTTGTAAGTAACCCAATAGTTGCTTAATTGTCCTATCTCCCAAATCTTTAGTTTCTTCAATGATAGTGACGATACTTTTAAACTTTGGATCTAAACATCATGGAATCTTTTCCACGATAGCCACATCTTCTAATCTCTCACCATTTCTTTTTATTTGATTGGAAATAGCTAAAACTCTTGAAAAGTAGTCAGAGGCTGACTCAGCTTCATCCATTGGCAATGAATTAAACTCTCTTCTTAGAGTTTGAAGGAGAACCTTTTTAACTTTTTCTTCTCCTTTATAGGATATTTGAAGTTTCTTCTATGCTTGCTTTACGGAGGTCGCACTTGAGATTTTCTCAAACCTGTCGTCATTTAAAGCTTGGTAGATAAAGAAGAGACCTTCTTATCCATCTTTCTTAAGTCCTTCAAACTATCTTTTTGTGTTGAGGATAGTTTTGACTCGTCAGAACCTTTTAAACATCATGTGTTCCAAGAGTGCCTTTATCTTAATAGTCTAATTGTCAAAGTTGCTGCTTTTGAGTGGTGGAACTTGAAACAACACCATACCTATGGTAGCCATAGTTATTAATAAAGTGAGATTTTGGCAATTTTGACCCTACGGATGAGTCTGAAACGCCTAAATACCTTAGGAGAGACGGGTCAAAAAGTCAATTTTTGGTCAACACATGGTTAACGGTCAATGCAGTCAATGCTAAAAAAAGACACGTCGTTTTTATAGAAACGACCTTTTTACTAAGAAAATGATATGTCTTTTTGTGTTTGGGCTGAAACTTCTAATGGCTCCTACGAACACATTCAGACTCCGAATTGGTTGATTTTTGCAACTACGTGCTCGTCTCGTTGCGCTCTTCTTATACTCATAAGCTCAAGAATTTTTTTATATGGAAGATCAGTCAAAGCTGCATCCATAGAGCATGCTTAGAATTTCACGTTACCTCACAACCTTGGCTTTGATACCACTTTGTTGGAAATTTGTTCAAACTTAAACAACAAACTCTTTATTTCAAGATTAAACACTTTTACAATTACAACTTCTCACACACTCAAAAACTCTCTTAAAAACCTTTGGTTTTTCTCTTCCTCACTCTTAAAAGTTCTTACTTCTTCTTAATACAAAGTAAGAGAAATCACCCCTATTTCTATTGGTGGCACTTCCTTAATCAATGGCTAGGATTATGCTAACACACTATTAATCTAAAGACTATAATTTACTCTCTAGAATTCTCTTCCAAAATATCTTATATTAAAAATTCTCTACAATTTTCTCACATCTAAAAATATCTAGATTTTTTTTAAGAGCTCTCTGGAAAAACTTTCTTAGGACATGGGTTCATTGGCTAATTAGATTTAGGCCTAGTAACTAAACTTTAAGCCCACACATTCATTATTGGCCCAAATTAAGTTTACCGATGGGTCTTTAACAGTCAAATTTGTATTTGTTATATATATATATATATATATATATATATAGTTCAAATATGATTTTCTATATATATATATATATATAAATATATATAGTTTGAATATGATTTTGATCAAATAATTTAACGTTTGAAAAACACGTACTACGGATTAACACGCATATCTCCATTTGTCCACCCAAGAGTTTGCAAACGCAAGCTGGCCTAACATGCATGGTTCAATGTAATTATATAACTTTTTCGTGTGTACTATGTACAACATTTATGATAATAAAACACTGATTGCTATTTTTTTTTTAGCACATAATATTGCTAGATCAAAAGTCTAGCTAACAGACATGATCGGGTCTTAATGCCCCTTACTAGTTGGTTTTTATTTTCGTCTCCATTTGTGTAAAGTCTACAAGTTCCCACTAATCGGTCATTGCCAAATTTATTTTTTCTTGAAAATATATTATTTTTTCTTGTACTTTTACTATAAGGTCAACTATCCAAAGTCTAGCTTTCACATTACTGACTGATCTAACCATGAATTTTCCAGGAGCTTTCCTTCGTTTATACGATAAAAAATATCCAAGACCAAATTCTGCTTATTTTATGGAACCTCGGTGGTTTTGTAGATGGAGGAATATGTCAATAACAATGCCAAGAAATTTAGATAAAATCAAAATAGAGAAG
Source organism: Artocarpus hirsutus (assembly GCA_946598075.1). Taxonomy (NCBI): domain Eukaryota; kingdom Viridiplantae; phylum Streptophyta; class Magnoliopsida; order Rosales; family Moraceae; genus Artocarpus; species Artocarpus hirsutus. The sequence continues at coordinate 46,602 of CAMOHE010026384.1, read as the reverse complement.
TCAATGTGCTAAAAAAAATGTAAATGAGAGCTATTTATTTGACTTGGTCTGAAATTGAAAGACTCTAAGATAGAAACTTTCACAACATGTCACGTCACTCTATTATTAGGCCTATGTGAAATGATACAAACTTATTGTAACCCATGTGGAAAAAGTCGTGTTTGGTTACGTATGCAAGACTAATCTTCAAACGTTAATTATATAATTATACTCTTAATTTTAACTGTTTAATTTGTTCCTCCATTTTTTAAATTATAAATATATTTTGGGCTTAAAAAACTTACTTAAATTTCATTCTTATAAATAGACAAAATTCGACAAAAAAATATAATTATCCTTAAACAGTTATGAAAAATATTTTACAGATTTAAAAACGAAAATAATTCTAAAACAAAACATTAAATTTTTTTTAAAAAAAGATCTTAAGTTTTATGACTTTTTGAATATTAAAATATTTTATAAAAAAATTTCTTAAGAAGAAAAATATATTCTAAAAACAAATTCAGTCTAATTAAGGGTATTTTGTCTTATTTTTATGTTTTTCTATCAAAAAAATTTGTGAGGGATGAAATTAAAACAAATTTTTTAAATTTAGAAGATATTTTTGTAGTTTCAAAAAATAGAGAGATAAATTAAGAAATAATTAAAACTAAAAAATATTATTATGTAATTAAGCCTAATGTTCACTATAGTCGTATCCATGACAACCGACAAACTATAAATGCTGTCCCTCTAATTAAGCTGGCAATGATTCTAATGAACAAGAACCGAACCATATATACTCTCTCTAGAAAAATTAAAAAAAAAAAATCTTGCAAAGTTCTCAAGGAAAACCAGCTTGATTATGATTAAGTTGTCATCTTTTCCTAAATTACCATCTAAGATGTTTAGGAACATAATTCAAACAAAAAATTTGAACTAAAGTTGATTTGAAAATAAAATTTTATAAAAAAAAATACGATAATAAAATTGATTTGAACCGTAACTTTATAATTTGAACTAATTCTCAATGTTTTCTCAACCACCTACCACCCTCTTCGTCTCATTTGTTGTTTCCTAACCTCCCGCCACCGTCCAAATTCTGTCATTTCCCACATGGAGTTTCAAATTTTCCCACCTTTCATTTGTCTGTCTTTGTCTTAAAAAGAGAGAGAAAAAAAGAAGAAGCAAAAATACAAAGGAAGAATGGAACACATATAATTCTTAATTACGTACCATTAGCAACTTGGTATTCCAGCGTTTGAGTTTCCTTCTCCCATTTCTCCCAGCGCCTCATCTATATATATATATGCAACAAAATCATACATGTACAATATATTTGTTTTTTTTTTTTGGTACTTTGTACGTACAAAAAAACTACATAGAAGAAGGCTCATAACAGGACCCTCGCTATTAAAAGTCAATTATTTGTCTACTGTTTGATCTGTAATCCATGCCGACCTAGATTAACTTTCAAGAAAAATGAAAAACAAAACGACTTGTCCTTGTCCGAATGAAAATTATGTGACAAATTAAAAAAAGAAAAAAGAAAAAAGAAAAGTGAAGGTGCTTATTTTAGTCAGTAAAAATATGTTTATCACGTCAAAAACTAATTAGCCATGACCAAAAAGAAAAATAATAGTGACGATATATTTCTTTTTCAATTATCATCCCCAAAAAGTTAATACTTCGATGAAGTTTGTTGGACCAAATCATAAATCAATGCTATTTATTGTGTTTTTAATGTAAGGCTATCATCTAACTAAGTCCCTCTCCTTGTGAGCAGAGGATACCAATTTCATTACTATACAAATCAAAGCAGTCTGCGTGACATGCATTAATTTAAATCAGTTGATTATATGCCATAATCCCGTATACATAAGTGTGTACACTCGACGTGTGTACACCATAATACAGCCACATTTACAAATATAGTTACTGACCCACCATTTCTTCAAATTTCGTGCTTGTTTGGTAAAGAGAAAATTGCATTGTTGGCTTCCTAAACTATTCATTTTTTACATAGTGCATTTTGAATTTTTAATTTTAGCACAATGTATTTTGAACTTTGAAATAAATGGTAATTAAAGTCTAATAGCTACTTTTAATTTTCATTGAACTCTCTTTTCACATGTTGAGCTTTAATTTTTTTCCTCTTAAAATGAAAAGATCTATTCTTAAAAAAATTCACGTATGAATTTCATGACTAAAATTGTTCATGTTTTTTAACTCTTGTTAGTTATTGGACCTTAATTACCAACAAGTTCAAAATTTAGGGTATATTTTATTAAGATTGAAAGTTTAAAGTGTATCATATAAAAACAAATAGTTTAGGTTGTAACAATGTAATTTATTCTTTGAAAATTTAATAAAGTACCCGCTAATGATCCGTTTTCTTTGACTTTTTTGGTTTTTATTTAAAGGAATTTGACTTATTCGTTAAACAAATGTGATTGATATTATTTTTTTTCTTTAAAAAAAAATGATATGAGTGGGTATAAGAATTTTCTTTTTTATCAAACTAATTAATAATATTTTTCTGTTTCTGAATTCTGACTCTCCCTAGCGGTCCCCATATGGAGCACGTATGTTGACTTAACGCAACAAGGTGGTCCAATTTTTCTAGACAACATCAAGGACGCAGTCACCCAAATTTACTCTTTAGTTTGAAAAATTCGTTTCGTCTTTCGACATTGCCCAGAACTTAGAAGTCAAACTCTTCTGGTGTTCCAACATACAAGGAATTATTAGGAGTAAGATTTTATAAATATATATATATATATCTAATTTTTTAAAAATATTTACCAAAAGTTCTAAAATAAGTGAGAGGTGATTTTTAGACTGTGAAAGTTAGAAAGAGAGGCTCCACAAAAACAGAAAGAGGGTGCATTCTAAGGTTGGTGATCTGACATCTAGTCGGAAGGGTGAGTCAGCCTCTAAAGTTCTTTGGGAAGATCACAGAGGTCATCAGTGTCAACTTCGTGACCTCAGACGAGCGAATAGTCGTCAGAATGGTTGTTTTTAGACCCGGGACCCGTTGCGTTTTTTGTGGGATTTCATTGAATCTATGGGAACTTTGTGGGATTTTGTTGAATCTATGGGAACTAGGTCGTGTACAAGGAAGGTGGACCGGAGCAAAGCATGTGGCAATCACTGGCCATCAGCGACAACACATGATATAATATACTTTGGGCCTAAGCCCTCATAGATTTCCTTTTGGACTCTACCCAAAAGACCTCGCACCAATGGAGATATTATCCATCCTTATAAACCCATGATCCTCCCATATGTAACCAATGTGGGACTTTGGTTGCATTTTTACGGTCCTCCCCTCAAACAAAAGACCACCATTATCCTCATGGTCCGGGCCTTTTTGTATTGCGAGTGCACGCCTTATGTGAAGAACCTGAGCACCACCTGCCTCGGGATTTCAACACGGACCTACGGGGGCCCACTACCTTCCTTCTTTCAGCATCCGAGAATTCCACACACATAGTTCGATTTAGGACGTGGCTCTGATATCATTTGTAAGGACGTTGGAACATATATCTCTTCACATTGGTATGATATTGTCCACTTTGGGCATGAGCCTTTATGGATTTGCTTTTGAGCTTTACCCAAAAGCCTTCATACCAATAGAGATATCTTCCATCCTCATAAACCCATGATCCTCCCATGTGTAGTCAATGTGGGACTTTGTTGCATTCTTAACACATGAGATCCATGTGCCACCGTTTTTCTTATGCTTTTGTCGCCATTTTGGGAGCTTTTTTCCAGCATAGCCACTATCGTGCTTCACATATTTTTGGCATTGAAGGGCTTGGCCTTGCTAGGTTGATCCTTTGAGATCTTTATAAAGTTTTTATAGTTTTTATGCTTGTTGCTTATGTTATTTTTGTAATGACGGTGATGGTTTTCCCATCTACCAGTGTTTTGTCTCAGTTAGAAGGTGATCTCCCCATTGCTCTATTTATGGTGTGTGACTTAGGCCCATTTTGTGACTAGGATGTGGCTTATCTTGAGTTGTTTTTGTGTAGCTGACTCTTGTTATTGTGCTACTTATTGAAGGAGACATCTTCATTGTTGTGTTAAGGATGCATTTGTATTGACTAGTCGTGTGAGTGACACTCATTTTTATAGCTCTAGATTTGTCATCTATTCTAGCCCTCTAATGGCTTTTGATTGAAATTCATTGCCGTTTGATTATCAAGAAAATATTTCCTAACCTGCGGCTACAACCCTACCCCTTAAATAAAAGCTCGGCCTCACTTAGATCTCATAGGTGGAGCCCAAACTTTATATTAGAGGGTGGGATTGTAATCTCATGACAACAAATAAAAAAAATGCTTAAAAATACTATCGTGTTAGACATCACAATAAGACCCATCAAACACCATATTACAATGAGACCTATCCTTTATCAATGTAAGATGGCGGGTATTACTGATACCTTATATAATTGTTTGACAAAACATTATCACTGGAATTCATGAATTAGTTCTAAAAGTTAATTATACAACAGAAACCTGTCACGTCATGCTTCAATAACATTGAATATACGTGCCATGTGAACATTATTCAGAAAGAGGACAAGCAGAAAAATTAAATACCCAGTGCTGGAAAGGTCTATGATTAGGCATACGTACCTTGGCCCTTCCCAAAGCCATGGTGATGACACTGTAGACAATTTGCATAGCTGCCAGCACAAAGATGAAGATGCTGAGCTGGTTGATCCCATCCTGTGAAATAAATGAGGTCTTTCCCTACATTTTAATTGAATTAAACTCAGTTGAAATGAGACCGAAACAGGTAAAGCAATTAACTATAACCTTTCATTTTGATCAAGTTAACCAATAGTGGCATGTTTACTATAATGGGAAAGGGGAAAAAAAGAAACTCATATCTCTAGTATTTACTAAGGGAAGCATATAAGTTTGTTGAGACATGCACAATATAGAGAGTAAAAAATAAATGTAATCTTTAATGTTTTCTTAGTATGATATATATATATAATTATATATATACACTTTTTTAGGAATTTGTAGTTGTTATTATTTTTTTCACTTAATGGGAAATAATTGTCAAATTTACTTATATAGCATATACTGTTATTAATTTTTTGATCAATTAAATAAACATAAAAATCCATGTAAAAAAAACGTTTTAGCAATTAAATTGATAACATTTCTATTTTAACTAGAAACATGGAAATTGGGTTGTTTTCAATTCTGTGCATTCTTACTACGTTAACTTTTCAATCAAATCCTATTAATTATAGTCTTGTAAATACATACATTTTTTTTATAAACTTTGTGAGGGAATAATTAGTTCCATAACTGAAATAGCCAAAGCTAATTTGGTACCCACTAAAGACTTTAAGCTCTATTAAATTCTCCACTCGGATATTATTTATCAAGAAAAAAAAAGTACAAAAGAGATTTTTTTTTTTGAAAAAAAGAGAGTGAAAAAAAGAAACAATCAGAACGAATTTACCTGGGATTCACAGTGATCATCAGAGGAAACACCTGATCCCGCCAATTTTCTCCCTGGTTTTTCCCACTGATCATCAAGATCCTCAAACGAAGCTTCCATATTAAGCAGTAGTGCAAGGGCTTTGGTAGTTTTGGTTGGCCCACTTTTCCGGCATGGAAGCATGGTGTATGCTACATCAGTGGATATGCATATTTTTGTGATGGACCTTTGAGTCACGGCCAATGTCAACGACATGAAACCCAACAGTATGAGCACTGCAACAATACATTATTGTAAATTATATATTCTCAAAAATATATTAAACCAAATAAAAAAAAGCATAAAAAAGATGAAGATAAAATGTTAAACCTCCACCTGATTTGAGCTTCTCCACGGCCTCAAATAAAGCAGTCTTTCTGTGTTTTTTAAGCCACTGCATAAAAACATAACCAAAAATAAAAACCCACAAAACCCTTCTGATTAAACAATACACAAATTGGGTTTTAGTATTTTTTTTTGAAATTAATTACTTACGTTGCAAATAAGATGGATCAAGTGTTCGACGAAGATGGAGAGGGATATGAAAATGAAGCAAACTGTGGCCAGAGCCCAAGTGGGCGTGTACTGAAGAGAGCGAGAGCCGGTTGATCCTGATGCTGATCCGGTCGCCATAATACCGTTATAATTTCGATGTCTTTTCTTGGGGAGAGGCTAAGTTTGATATCATTCAGCATCGGAGTAAAGGCAATATGGTTAATAAAGTGAGAAGGACGAGAGTATAATAATAGTTATACTTAAGAAGGACTAAGATAGAGGAATTAATATTAATTAGGAGATGATGAAGAGGAAAGATGAGAGAAATGTTTGAAAGCTTCAAATTAGCGACTTTAGTCTTTCACTTGCGGCCATGGTACGTCCATGTGGGTTGCACTTGGTGTAGGGAATATCAATTAATATTTCTGTCGCTCGATTTTGACACGGTTGGTTTTATCAAACTTGTTTTTATATATATATATGACCATGCGTATAAAAATTTATGTATAAATTATAATAATATGGGACCATGTAGTTGTCGTCTTCAAAATAGCAAGAATTAAGTGTTTGGTACCGGCCTAGAATTTTTCTTTCATTTGGGAACTACCAAAATAAATAATCGTATAAAGTATAGTAAGTTCGTTTTTTCTACCTTCTGTTTGGCACACAAGTTTGATCTCTTCATGTTGAAAAGTCCATAATACAAAGCTCCTAACAACTGCTTACTAAAAATCTCATATGCTACAAAACACTCTATTAATTTTTTTTTTTATATTCAAAAATAGGATTATTTTGTTGACCATTAGGAAAAAAGGGGTCCTCTTCGTTGGGGCCAAAAATGGTTCTTAACAAAAGGGAGAATCATACATAGCTGTGAATCATCTTCAAGACATAGCAATTTCGAAATATATATATATATATATATATACACATATATATATAGAGAGAGAGAGAGGGAGGGAGGGGGGAGTAAAGTATGAGCTCAAGATATACGCAAGCCTTAATTAAAATCATTAAGATAATACATTATAAGCTGGTAGCGGGTAATTTTGATATTATATAGCAGATTAACGGACCACACACGCTAATTTATTAAAATAACACCGGCCACCATTTAATGGCCGAGTTAAGTGGGTAGAGATGATTAGGCTCTCAATTTAGTAAGAGAATTTAAATTCAATTTATAGATTATCCAACTACGTATTTATGCAGAGCTACTATGGCATTTTTCCATTGTAGCATCAAACTCACTAATCTTGTTATAAATTTTGCTCGAAAATTTAATCTAATGTATTTTTGTCACCGGCAGCAATATTGCTAGATAAATAATTGGGGGAATTATTCTGATATTTTGTTGAAAAAGACGTACTATATTTTCTCATTGACCATTTTCATTTTTTTGAATTTGGAAAGCATTAATGTTTCTTTTATAGTTAGCTATTGGCTACTATATTCATTACGATCGGCTGATCCCAATAAAATTAAAGAATTGTACTGAATACGAAACCAAAATATGCATATAAAATGAACTAATTAGTCAACAAATCTAGCTAGTAAATTGTTGAAATCTCGAATGACTACGACGTTGTATTTTAGCAGTCAAGAAGATTGCACAAATAAATAATTATTCGGTGGTTCACAATTGGGGACGTCTAAGAACACGTCTTTATGACTTTTTCGTTTTCTATAAACATGCTTGACATCATGACATATACTTGAGTGGAACTGAATCGTCTAATCGACACATAATTAAAAGAATTGAAAATAACATCTACTTGATTTTTATATGATTTTTATTTATGGTTGTGCCATAATATGATTGATTAAATATCATTTAAAACATTTAAAACGGGACAGAGAATTTGAATCCTACCAATAGCGATGTGTATAGCGATGTGTAGAAAAAAAGGAAACTAACGCTCATTTGCACCTAAGTAGAACAAAATGGTCAACGTATACTTGTGGCCTTAGTTTTAATGTGATTCAATTTTTTCCCCTTTGATGTGATACACAAAATTTAACGGTGAGGATCTTGATTTGAGTTTCACCGGATAACAAGATGGTTTATTCTATAACACAGGTTCTTGTATGCGATACAAGACACAAACTTTTGATTTGTTAGTTGACGAAGACCGCTACCACCACCACCAGTAATCTTATTATTATTTTTTAATTCCTTGTGGGTTGTGATGATTGGAAGCATTGGTTTGATTTCAATCTGGTTGCCCAATTCCTTCCATTCACGTCCTGTGTCTCAAATTAAATGTTAAATTTGACATGTTTTCGAGAAAGAAAAATATCGGAGGACTTGGACCTAAGATGTCAAAATTAGAACACTAGACGTCAACATTTTCTGCAACAAGTTAATGCTCTTTCTCATACGATCAATACAGTCTTTGCTACAAATGTTCTAATTATTTAAATAATTAAGTGTACTTTGTCATGGACACAAATTATTGTTAGAGTACGTGACCCAAATTATGATTAGTCTGGCCTGAAAAGTTTGTAGTGTGACGTTTGTAGGATTGGTCCGGCCTGAAAAGCTTGAGGTGTGACGTTTATGGTGAAAATATAATTGTGAGAACTTTTTGGCGTTTGTGGTGGTAGCAGACGTATCAGTTCTACCGTAATGGATTTGTACTAATTTTTTAAGATAATAGATTTGTTTTTACTTCTGTACGTGGTTTTTTTCTTTTAAGGTTTTCTACGTGTATTTATGTGTTCTTTTCTTTGTTTTTCTTTTGCCTATTTTTTGCTATTTTCTAACAAACCTAGGCTGCGGGCTTAAAACATGTAGCCGCATCTTATGCTGTTACAAAACAACGATTTTTGTGCCTTGTGAGTTGTGACCCAGAATCGTTTCTTCAAGAACGTAACGAGTGCTATTATTTTTGTAATTGGTTTGAACTAGAACGTCAAGTATTTTGACTGTTAATAAGGGAGAAATCTAGTTTGTATTTTCATTTTGTAATTGCTTTCTTTGCAAGAATATTATAATTAGGCAGGGAATATATATCTTCTAGAGATGTAGCATAACCCCATAAGTTTTTCCGAGGCCTTCAATATTGAAACCGGCAGATATTAATTGATAAGTAAGCATGGTATCTCGAAAGAAAAAGCAATGATATCGCATCTTCAATTTAATAAAGCTTATATATAAATAGAGGAATATAAAAGTTGCAATTTTGTAGCTAGCACATTCTAAAGACATTAGACTATGTAATGAATTCTAGAGAAATTATTATACTACTGAAGATGATGTTTATTATTAGTATAAAAAAATTGAGGTGGTTATAATTTATCATCACTGACCAACAATATATTAATATGTCACCTCCAATATTTAAACCACTTAGTGTTTTATGAATTAAGTTATAAAACAAGGAAGTCCTCCAAAAATTCTGGTCATTGGTCAAACTGTTTAGTCAGTAATCAAATTTGTCCCTCAATATATTAGCCATCGGTATATAAAATTGAAAGGACTCATAACAGGCAAATCTTTCCATTACTTACCTTCCGTTTAGGAGCTTCCTTGATTTGAATTTATTTATATAAAAGAAAAGTGTATGAGTACTTATACTTAGAAATCGTTTGAGCTTCAGGCTTATTGATAAGTAAGCAGGGGGCTTAATTTATATAAGAATTATAATAAAATGACCAATTGAAGTGAAGAGAACTAATATAGCACCAATCTTTTCAATAATGATTTCCAAAACTAACTAAGAAAAAATATGAGAAAATTACATGTTACGCCACACTTTTAAAAGTTGTATTTTTTATGCCATGCTTAGAAAATTTTATGCTATATTTCATTCATATTACGTTTTAAGTTGTGCCATGAATGAATATTTGTTGTATTTATAAAAAGTAAATCTTAAAAGATGGCATTTATAGAAATTTTTCAAAAATTAAAACGTGATATATCGTTGAATGAAGTGTGCAAAGTTTTGAGAAAGCTTGATTAATTGGGTTAATGAAATAAATGGCCTAATTTTATTCATTGAAATATGACTCTAGTTTGTAAATATTATACAAATGTCTTAAAATTATTCACTGTAATAATAACTCTGTAATTATATGGTACAATATGCGATATCATTCAAATAATTACAAAATCATTAAGAACATTTTTAAGATATTTTAAATATTATACTAAGATTTTAATTTCAAAACAATAAATTAGTCATATTTGGTAAATTTTTCTATTTTGCTTTGACCTTATACTATGACGAATAAATTACAAGACATGATCATAAATGACCGAAAAAAAATTATGATTTCATAAATCACAATCTAAAGTGAGAGAAGATTTGTATGATTCTAAAAGGCGGTATGAAATGAAAACTAGTAAAAAAAAAAAAAAAGAAAGAAAGAAAGAAACAGATGTAAATTACTATGAATGAGGATTGTTGGATGCATTATTCGGTTTTTTTCCTTTTCCTTTGGTGGCCAAATTACGGCATGGTTTCAACATACAAAACCTGACAAAATCCAAATCCAATTGTAATGCAAATAACGTATTTTTATGGCTTCTGAGTTGTGACAGATAGTATACGTTACAATTTTCTTTTTTTGGCTAATTCAAATGTCAATAAGGGCATTTGGTCTAGTGGTATGATTCTCGCTTAGGGTGCGAGAGGTCCCGAGTTCAATTCTCGGAATGCCCCATCTTTTATTTTCTCATTACTTGACACCAATGCCAATTTTAGAAGAGCCAACAGGAACCGCAGCATCCACATTCATTTTGTAAAGACCCTGTGAGGAGGAGTCCACCTAGCATTTGAACGATCGGAAGCATTTTTCTGTATACGAGAAAACTTCTTATTGCAAGCAGAGTGGAATTTCTGTAAAAAAATTACATGCCCAAATTGCTGTATCTTTTGCACTCTTCAACTTAGCAGCTTTTAATCTTTTATTCCGCTCATTCCAAATGCACCAAGCAATGCAAAAGAAGAGTTCAAGCTCTTGAGAGGTAAAAGAAACAACTAATAAATGAATAACCTCTTTCAAAGAAGGATTGAACATACCTTTGAACTTCAAAGTTATAGGTGAATTTCTCCAAATTGCTTTGGCAAATTTGCATTGAACCAGAGCATGCCCCACAGATTCCCACGCAGAGCGGCAAGCTGCACAACCAGCTGAATCAAGGATTTTTCGAGAGTGGAGACCAACAGCAGTAGGAAGAGCGTCATGGTAGGCGCGCCAAGCAAAAGACTTGACCTTTTTTGGGACTTTCAATGACCAAAATCTTTTCCACCAGCATGAAGAGTTGTAGATGATAACGAGGAAGCAGATAATGTAGACAAATTACAAAGCTGATAGGCAGACTTAACCTGATAAAACCCTGTGTCTGTATGGTGCCAAATAAGTTTGTCAGGTCTGGAATAGATACTCAAAGGAATGGCTGTAATACGCGAAGCATCCTTAGGCAAAAAGATGTCTGCAATTTTTTGATGATTCCATCTATGATTTTCAATTAGATCACAAACTCCGAGATGTTGATGGTCAGAGTTGTGAAATAAAGGCTTGAAGTTTCCTGAATTTGGAATCCACGGATCATGAAAACATCTAATAGAGATTCCATCTCCAATATGCCATCTCAGACCATGAGTTAGAAGTTCTCTACCCCAGTATATACCACGCCGTAACCAATAGGCGCATTCAACAAGTCACTGTTTCGAAAGTACCGAGCCTTAAAAACTTGTGCTAACAAAGAATCTGGTGAATCAAGAATTTGCCATGCCTGTTTAGCAAGTAATGCTTGATTAAAATGAATGAAAGACCTGAATCCTAAACCAACGTCTAACTTGGATTGACAAAGAGTTTTCCAATTCCGCCAGTGGATTTTATTCCCAGTTGCAGAAAATCCCCAGTAAAAAGGGGCCCATAAATGACTCAATCTCTTTGCGGAGAGATGTAGGTAGTCGAAAACAACTCATAGTATATATTGGAATTGCTTGGATGACAGCTTTTAGAAGAACCTCTTTCCCTGCTCTGGAAAATAACTTTTTATTCCAACTATTGAGCTCATTCCAAATTCGACTTTTAACAGTAGCGAATAATTGTTTTCTTATCTCTTCCCGAAACCGCAGGAAGACCAAGGTAAGATTCATGACACTCCCCAATTTCCATGCCAAGCTGATGATGAAATAAAGTGCGAATATCTGATGGTGTATTAGGAGAAAAAGATTAGTGAGATTTCTGAAAGTTGATTTCCTGACCTGAAGCTCGATTGTGTATTGAAAAAACTTGTTTCAGACAAGCACTAGCATCAGCTTTGCAGAATAATAATCTGTCATCTGCGAATAGAAGATGGGATATTATTGGAGCTCGACGTGCTACTACAAAACCTTATGAAGAACCCTCAGACTCGGCCCTTTTGAGAAGAGAAGAAAATCCTTTGGCACAAATCAGGAATAAATATGGGGACAAAGGATCGCCTTTGACGGATACCACGTTGAGGCTTGACATTTCCTTTAGGCAAACCATTACTTAGAAAATAAAACAAGACTGAAGAAATGCATCACATGAATAAGGATACAAAACGAGAGTGAAATCCCATTTTTATCATGATTTTTTCAAGATAAATCCACTCAACTCTGTCAAACGTCTTACTCATATTCAATTTCATTGCAGCCACCCCATTGGAACCAAATTTCTCGTGCTTAATTGCATGAACCATCTCAAACGCTACAAGAACATTGTCAGTGATAAGTCGAGCTGGTAGACAAGCACTTTGATTTGGTGAACTGACATTGGTAAGAGCACTGCCAAGTCTTATTGCTATAGCTTTAGCAGCAATCTTATAAAGAACATTGCACAAGCTGATTGGGCGAAAGTCACTTGACAGGGTAGCTTTCTTCTTCTTAGGAATGAGCGTGAGGAGAGTTGAATTTATGACTGAGAGGCTACCAGAGCTATTCAGAATGCCGAGCACTGCAGAAGTGACACGAGGACCAACAATGTCCCAATGACGTTCGTAGAGCATAGCAGATAGACCATCTGGACTATGGTTTTTATCCGGACCCATAGAAGAAAGGGCTACAAGGACTTCATCGGCAGTAAAACTTCTATGTGAGAGAATCATTCATTTCAGTAGAAACTGAACATGGAATAGATTGCAAAACAGCGTCCATGGCACATTCGTCATAAAGACTAGAGAATAATTCAGAAAATAAGAAGAAATTGCTGCCAAAATATCACTTTCCGTGTTAACCAAGTAGCCATTTGAATTTTGCAAATTCTTCAAGTTATTAATTCTGCTTCTGGAATTGGCACGGCTGTGGGAAGAATTTTGTATTTTGATCGCCAGCTTGTTGCCATGACACTCGAGATCTCTACTTTCAATACTTCTCTTCTTGTTGTAGGAGATCATCTAAAATGTTTTCACAATGAAGAACTTGTTGGTGATTGGAACTTAGCAAAATGGAATTGTACAGCTTGTCAAGATTATTTTCAGCTTTTTTCAATATGCGTTTGAAGACTCCAAAATGATGCCGATGCCAAGACATTAAAGATTCTTCGCATTTCTGGATATTTGACATAACAGAAGATATATCATGCATACGAGAATTATGACTCCAAGCTGTTGAAATGATGTTTCGAGAGGTATAGTCTAAATTGAAAAGGCCATTAGCCTTTTTACACAGGTATCCATTACCAAACAGAACAAAATATTTAGGTACAAATACCCGAATATACAAACAAATTTCAGTGATTGAGTCTTAAGACAAGGCAAAAAGAAAAAAAAGGAAAAAAAAAAAAAAAGAAATTTTATCAATACATGCTTTCAATCTGTTTCAGTTTCACAAAAGACGTGATGGTGTTCCAGGTTCTTAGGCAGTTCTTGATCATGCTCAACATCGGCAATCTGAGGAGCATCCAATTTCCTAATGGCAGAATCAGAGCTTTCTGTCTCCTCCTCATCCTTCAACACTCCATAGCTAACACACACCTCCTTCCACTCTGTTTGTCCCGCTAACAGCCCGTTTCGCACCAAATAGCTCTTGAGTTCCAAACGGAGCTTTCGAATAGGCTACACGTAATCATATTTACATACCATGTTTTAAAAAAAATACATATATCAAACTAGATAGATAATGTGTAAATCTGACAGTTTCGGTTGCGAAAATTGTTTACCTCGGCCTTCGATTCGAAGGCGAGTCTAAAGAAAGCGGCCGAAACGAAGTGCTTCCCGACGGACTCCGACAGCTTGATCTGAGCCAGCCAATACGTCGAGGTTTCGAGCTTATCAAACCGGCATTTGCTACAAATCTTTGCGCTTTGGTACTTTGAGCCTGCGACCATTTTGCGGTGGCTTAGAGAAGGGGATGCCATTTTGGTCACCGGAGTGCGAAGCTTTTCGATTGGAGTCTTTTCCCCAACTTCTTGGAGGGAGACCTTTTTACGGTTCAACTTGGGTTTCGGGTTTTCGGGAGGATTCTCCTTTGCAGCCCCGGTTATTACCGGAGCCGTCGTTATCATTGGAGTCCGAAGCTTGTTGATTGGAGTCTTTTCCCCGGCTTCATGGAGGGAGACCCTTTTCTGGCTCGACCCATGTTTCGGGTTTTCAGGGGAATTCTCCTTCTTTGCAGCCTCGGTTACTACGGGAACTCGAGCGGTAATTTTGCGTGGGCTTAAAGAAGGCGATGCCACCGTTGTCACCGGAGTCTGAAGCTTTTGAAGTGGAGTCATTGCCCCAACTTCTTCTTGGATCACGACCCTCTTTTGGTTAGACTTCGGTTTTGGGTTTTTGGAAGAATTCTCCTTCTTTGCAGCGTCGGTTACTGCCGGTACTCGGGCAGGCCGTGTACTTTGGTGCTGCTTCCGAGAAACCGCAATCGAGGGCTTGACGACCACAGGCTTTTCAAAGACGGATCTCGTCGGAATGTTGGCATTTCGAACGGTCCCGAAGGCTCGCTTTTGCCTAGAAAACAGGGGGAAATAATTCAAAATTGTTTTCTGATTAAAAAAAAAAAAAGAAGGCTGAAACAGAATGTGAATTGTGCTTTACCTGTAAGTTACATGTTCTCTGGAGGTGGGTTTTGAATGTTCAGCGACTTTCCGGTTCGGATTTGGTTTCAGGGGATGATTTTTGCCTGCGTTTTAAAGAAGCAATTTGTGACTAACTTGTTAGCAAAATAAATCACAAAAAAAATAAGAATCTTTTACCTTTTTCCATGGATGAAAAAGAACAAAAAGCAATTAACTTCTCTCCAAAAACAGTCTACGCGTGGGGAATATTTATACAAGTAAAAATCACTTCTTTAAGTGAATAGACAATTTGTAAATCCTCAAGGATTAAAATCCCCTTATGAATTCTAGTAAGTTGTGATCACCATTATGGATATTCAAATTTAAAGTTTTAGAACTCATATAGACGTGAAAACGAAGAGAAACCCGGAAACGGTACCTGGAAACGGAGTGGGGTGAGGATCCATTGGAGTCGGTTACTTGATACTGACGAGAGTCGTTTGAAACTGTTGAGATTTGGAAGGAACAAAGAGGCTGCTTTTGGTGGGAACTTGTGGATTTTGGAAGTTCGAATACGCGAGAATGGCGGTAACAGGTTTAATACAAGATCTAATGGGCTTCCAGCTTTGCCTCTTACTGGCCTTGAATTTGTTGAACGTTGGGTCATCTGTTTTTGGGCCTGCTAATTTTTGCACATTGGGTGGACGATAGAAATGGCTCACATATGTTTTTTAAATTAAGAGTTAATGAGATATGTGAGATGTAGGTTTTTTTTTTTTTTTTTGAAAAAATTATAATACGTGTCTAAATTATTGTTATGAAATTAAAATATAATATAATATTTAAAATATCTTAAAAATATCCTTAATGAGATAGTAATTGTCTTAATGATATTACATTTTGTACTATATAATTACATATAAATAATTTTAATGATATCATTATAAGACATTTGTAGAATTTTTACAAATTAGAATCATATTTTAATTCAACAAACGTAATTGGGCTAACTATCTCATTAACCCTTTTTTTATTTGTAGAATTAAAATATGTCTCCTGTTTATGAATATTCTTTATATGTTCTAATGCATTTGTATAAAGAAGTTAATGACCTAAATAATGATATTGTTAGTTTTAATATATTTTTTAGAATAATTAGAATATACATGTCTAAAATTTCAAACGGATTATAATATCATTATATTTAAAAAATCCTTAAAATTAGGTTATTTGTTGTTTAAATTCAAATTAGTATTCAACATAACGATTTTAAAATTCCCTCAACTAAATAATATAATTTTTTAATAGAATCATGATTTTACTGACAAATTAGAATTATGATGTTG
This sequence comes from Artocarpus hirsutus, assembly GCA_946598075.1. Lineage (NCBI taxonomy): Eukaryota > Viridiplantae > Streptophyta > Magnoliopsida > Rosales > Moraceae > Artocarpus > Artocarpus hirsutus. Next base: position 30,298 of record CAMOHE010026384.1, on the reverse strand, counting down.
TAATTAAATTAATAATATAGTATTTATTAAACTTTTTTTGTATCTTACAGGTTATATAATTAATATATCATTAAGTTAATGATATGTAAGGATATTCATTTTTTTAAGACTTCAAGTGGCAATAATATTTTTGTTTTTTTCGTGATAGGTAATTAAATTAATAAAATAGTATTTATTAAGTCTTTTTGTATGTCATAGGTGTATAATTGATATATCATTAAGTTGATATATATAATGTAAATGAGATTTAATGACATTTATTTTTTAAGACTTTAAGTGATAATAATACTTCCTATTTAAGGTGTGCTAATGTTATGGATTGCAAATGCAAATAATATTACATTAAGTTAATGATATTCATTTTTTATTGCTTCTTTTTTTTTTTAAATTCTATTGTAAGTAATTTAATGACATGGATGATTTTTTTTTGTTGTTGTTTAAATTACATTGTAATTAATTAAGTATATTTATATTTCTCTAACATCATTTTTTCAACGACTCAACTATGAGAAAAATAAGGACATTTGTTAAACAAATAAAAATAATACATGATAAAGTCTATTTTAAGGATATTTTTAGATTCTCAATATATGTAATTTAAAAAAAAAAAGGACATATAAGTGATAATTGAAAAACAAAGACAAATTTTAATTCACTTCTTAAAAAAGGGCCACATTATGTAATTTTTACTTAAATTAAATTATAGCTCAAGCTTGTAAATATTTTATATTTTTTTATGAAAATGATATCATTAAAATGATTATTATATAATTATATAGTACAAAATATGAAATCATTAAAATAATTATTTTGTAATTATGTATATTTTGAAGATATTCTGGATATTATGTTGAATTTCATTTTTTTTGGCTAAAATGTTGAATTTCAATTTTATAACCATAATTTGGTCATGTATTGTAATTTTTTCTTGTGCATGTAGTATAGCAATAAAAAATTGCAACACATGGCCAAATTATTGTTACGAAATTGAAATTAAATACAGTATTAAAACATCTTAAAAATATACTTAATGACATGGTAATTATTTTAATGATATCATATTTTGTACCATATGCTTACATGGTAATTACTTTAATGTAAAATTTTTATAAATTGAGTCATATTTTAGTTTAATAAACATAATTGAGCCATTTGTCTCATTAACCCCATATAGCATTTTAGCAGGAAAAAATTTACAATATATGACCAAAATTATTTTAAAATTAAAATTTAACACAATATTTAACATATTTTAAAAATATCCTTAATGGCATCATAATAATTTTGATGATATCACATATTATACTATATAATTATATAGTCATTATTTTAATGATATCGTATAAGACATTTGTAAAATATTTACCAACTGAAATCATATTTTAATTCAACAAATATAATTGGGTTATTTGTCTCATTAACCTTTTGAGTGATAAAGTTAAATGAAAATCGCAAAATTTGTGAAAATATTTTAGGAATAGTATCATAAAAATAATTAATATATAAATACATCAAATAAAACGTCATAATTACTATCTATTATTTTATGTTTTCATAGTATTTTAAAAGGTCTACTAAATTTCACTTCAGGATAACTATATAGTCTAGTCATCTTGGTGACCATTCTGTGTCATCCTCTTGTTTGAAAAAAGGAGAAATTTTAGAAACTTCAGTTAAATTTTCATAGGTCTTTACAAATATGTCACAAATTAAAGGCGTGGACTAATTTATGCCACTACAAAAATATTTGTAAAAAATGTTACGATCTCATCAGCACACTAGAATTAAAATTCAAATATGCACTCCTATCGTTAGCAGTTTGGAAGAAATATAGCGTGAAAGAAAGAGCCTAACTATTTTAGGACATTTTAGTCCTTGTAAGGAAAAACTTTTACCAGATGTGGCTTTTAATGTGGCACTAGATGTGATATTTTTGGCTATGACATATTTCAATCTCCACCTTAAAATGGTGACACTTAGCATAGATACTCTAATTTTCATACCATAAAGTTAATTATTAATTTTTATTCCTCCCTCCCAGGGAGTTATTTTCCTCCTCTCAAAAATTTGTCATCTATTTTCAACGTTTTTGTCTTTGCAATATCTAGGCAAATAAATGTTAGGTTATATCACAGTCAAATCGTATTAAAAAGGATAAGAATTAGGACCGGCAATATTAACTAAACAAGGAATTTCTTCATGCCCTTACCTACTGAAATTTTAGTACTTTTCTAGACTAACACGCAGCCAAAGAGGCACTGATGGATTTTGAAAGATATGAAGCACATGATCAGGACATCGGTGGAGACTTGGATCCGAAAGTAATCAAATGTGCATTATTATTCACGAGTAATCAGTTTGTAGGCCATCCAAATTGTCAAGTACCGTGTCCCCTCAAAAAAAAAAAATGTCAGCTACCATGGAAAATTAAGCCTTGTTGATAAGTAACAAGTTACGGCATTCTATTGGATCTTATTTTAACCACTATAGATATTTCACAAAGTAATAAGTGGAACGACAAGAGACTGTTTTTAGTCTCGAAAGTATTAGTTTGAACCATTTAGAACAAAACATTATTGCATATGCGATTTTTATACTGCATAATAAATTTTACACCGTAGTATTTAAGAGTTTTATATTGTTTGAGTTCAAACCAATATCCCAGTCTCTTTCTTGTAATAACCTTGTTTCGGCTATAATGACTCTATACACCAAGCGCGTTCAATTTGTTTGTTAGGTTGCTTTCCAAATCAAATTCACACACAGCCTCTTTCTGACTTCCTGGAATGTGAAGTCTGAAAATTTGGCATTTACACGAGCAGTTAAGCCATCAGGGACCCTGGAAAATTTGGGCAAAAGGGGATCACACGCGTACGTGACGTCTTTGAGAAATGAGTTCATATTAAATATGACCACAATATCATTCATTTAACGGTTTAACTCAAAATAAATAGATGGAGACTTTTTAATTGCCCAGTTTGTAATTGCTTTGCAATTAATGGGAAATGGAATACTATTACGGAAAATCTACAAAGACATCTCAACATACGTGAGAACCAAGGATTGTGCATTTAACATCTGATATTTATCTTACCTAATCATTGTTTGGGGACAAAACTACCTTTAATTGCCAAATTTCTTATGATTATCATTTGTCGTGTGACTTTAAGCTAGCTTGTTTGACAAAATCTTTCGATTTTTTCCATGATATATTTTTTATTTAATTTTATGTTTTTGTATCTTAATGTTTTGTGGATCTAGTTTCAGCAAAAGCCGTTTACAAGTACTACTATTAATCAAGTTATATTAATCTAGTACGGCTCTTATTTTCCATGTACATTTCAACTATATCTGCTATGATTGTTGTGGGCCTAATTAATTTGGTCGGTACCGGTGGCATCTAGGCTATATGAAAATACGTACTAGCTATATGTTACTGTAGAAGATTAAGGGTTGCAAACATAGCTAAAGGTTATTTTACGCCTATTTCTATCATATATGGAGTGTGAATCTCCCTACATTTAAATATATATATTTTTTATAAAAAACAAATATACTTTTAAAAAGTCTTACTATAAGGAAAATAGGTTTTGAGCGTTTGTTTAGGAGAGTAGTTGAAACCGTTTTTATGGTTTGTATTGTTTTTTGGTGTAAATTTTATGTAAGAGAAAACATTATACTAAAAGTGTTTGAAACTATAAAAACCGATTATCAAACAAGCTATAAGATTTTAATTGTGTTTACCATTAAATAATACGGCTCTTTATTAGTTTTTTTTTTTCCATAAAGTTTTTGGTCCGAGTCAATGTAACTGCTTCCTCGAAATCATTTAAATATGTTATCCTCTATTTTTATGACTCTTTTTATCCACAAAGTTACAAATTTATGGGGTGTTTGGTAGGTCGGTCCGGACAATGATCTAGACCACTGTTTCGGTTATAAACAATGTAAGACTCTCATATGCTTCAGTAACAATAAAAAAATCATCACAATTTAAAGCTCTCACATGCTACAATAAAAACAATTTTAATTAACAAATTCTAACAATCCTACCAACCCACCCTATTAGTCGTTCGCCCAAAACTTAGAACTGGCCAACTGGGAAAGTTTCGGTCATCGTTCCAATTCAAGATACCAATTACCAAGGCCTGATCTTCTCGCTCAACATTTCACTTCTAAAACTTCTTATTTAACTTTTGTCTTTCTTTTCCAACGGAAGTGGAGGGAAATTCAATATCAAATCTTTCAACAAAGAGCGATTAGATCCCTGAAGGCCAAGATATTTTATCAACTAAATTATTCTAATCCAAAAAAGAGAAAAAAAAAATGAAAAAATAACAGGTTTTTGAAATTTTCAAGTAAATTTCAATAATATTTATAATACATAACATATTTACAATATAAATAATTTATTTATTGTATGAATAATAACTATTTACGCTACCATAAACAATGAGGTAAATAAATTATTTACACCTTAAAAGGTTATTTGGCAAGATTGGTTCGAACCACAATCTCGGTTATAAATAATGTAAAACTTTCATATACTATTGTAAAAATAAAAAAAATTGATAGAGTATAAAGTTCTCACATGTTAGAGTAAAAACAGTTCTAACTAATTATTCTAACCACCATATTAAACACCCTATAAATCTATTTATTGTATAAATAAAAATTACTTATATTATAAATACAAAAATAAATAAATTATTTATACCGTAAGTCTGTCATTTACAATAATGTTTTCAGAACAGGAATTACACCGATTAGTTTTAAAAAACTGCTATTTACCATCCGGAGAAGAGGAAATTCTAGATTACCTTCAAGTCTCATCTTGACTTCCGTGTCTTAAAAGTATTGGGCCTCCTGTCGTTATCCGGTGTTGTCGTTTTCACATTGTTTGCTGGCCCAGTTGGCCCACTCTTCGTTATGTCGCAGGTCAATGAGAGGTTGGGCCTGTGGTCCTGTCATCTGTATTTGTTAAAATTAAGTGCATGCTATTAAATATTTGTTGAAAGTTTAGGATAACCATTTTCTAATATGTCAATCAAATTGCAAGAGAATTACACTTAACCAACTTCTAATAACTATGCTTGCTTCTTAACCAAGAGGAAATAGGGGAAAAAAAAAAGCTATAATCTAAACGTCAAATAGGTGTTTGCCACATGGCAATATAGAATTCTGCATGGCACAATTTTATTTTTTTGGTATACAACGCAACATATAAATCAATCTTGCCGTGCTTTTGTCACATAAGCAAATTTTGTATCGTTAAAATATAATATTGTAACAATATTATAATGAATACTATTTTAAAAAATATTTATTTGTTATATTAGGTAATTTTTTGGAGTGCAAAAAATGCGAGTAATTTTTTTTTAATTGACACTCCTTTCGGTATTTCTTTTGGAGTTGTTTTGGTGTTCTATTTGAGTATTATTTGTATTTCATAGAACATTATTAGTCATAAATGTTTTGCGTCTTGCATTAAGTTTGGTAGCTTAGAATAGAAATTGGAGGAAAGAAAAGTAGGAAAGAAAATATTTAAGTTGTTTAGTTGTGACTTATTAAGAAAACGTTGAAAAAAATAAAATGAGAATCTATTGAACCCACGATTCATTCATCGGAGACTTTTGTCATTTGTAAAAATGAGACAATATCAAAAATTTTCTGTGCATAATCGAAATGCTATAATCTATCTTGAGTTTTCAAAACACCGAAAAAAAAAAAAAGATTATTTCTTGCATTTTTCTAAATAGCTAAAGTCCACGTATATGTTTTCCTAATGACATAGTTTAATAATAGGATTTATTTAGGCACATAAGTATCTGAATTTTTAGGATCACTCATGTATGTACAAGAATTCACAATTAAAAATTATGTAAAAGCTTTTACAAACTATAAAAAAAAAAATTAAACGAAAAAAGAAGAAAGCTATTTTGGAAAAAACAAAAGAAGAAGACAAGAATAAGAAGCAACAATAGAGATTGTTTTGAAACAAAAATTTTACAATAACTAGGATTGTTTGTTCTTGAACTTTATATGAGTCTTACTTTAGTTTATAAACTTTTTTTTAACAGATTACCCTTGAATACTAATTTTTTTTGATAATTTAGTCCCTCACAATAATATTGATGAATAACTTTTAAAATTTTATAGAGATAATCACATCACAATTACACAACACATAGCTCAAATATCTATAGAAATAGCTACTTTATATACTAGATGTTCTAGTTTTTAAGGATTTTTAACAGTAGAGAGTATTTTGTATTTAATATATTATGTTCAAAAAAATTTAAGTTACCATGCGGTCAAGACATGATTTTTTTTTTTTTTTTTTTTTGTAAAACTTCAAAACTCACGCGTCGATTTTAGTGTCATATGATTGAATAAAAAATAAAAATCATATATGACACCAAATTCTGACAATCTGTAATAAAAAAAAATCATTTATAATATTCTAATTACTTTTTTACCCTTCAAAAGGTTGTCAAAATAAATTCTTCTACGCTCCTTATATAGAAAGCACATCTGGACATGCCAACTGGACAGTCACTATTTAGAGAGTGTTTGTCCCAGTGATTCAAATTACTAGTTTAAACTAAAAAAACATTATAACATTTAAATTTTGTGAAAAAAAATACTATAATAAAATTAATTTGAGTTGAATTAATCCTTTCAATTCAAAGAGGCGAATAAAATATCACATAGTCTGCTCAAAATTGGTAGTACTATGTAGAACTTTATTTTATAAGCAAATAAAAATGTAGAACTTTAATTTTAATTATTGATCTCATTTTCAACTTCGAATCAACTAACGGTGAAGAGAAGGAAGATACAATTAATTACTAACGCTACTAATGACTTATTGCATGTGGAGAAAACCGATTTATAGAGATTATTTATATTCCTGATAGACTTGGTCTTGGTTTTCAGTAAAATTAAGTACCACTAATATTTCTCCAAGTATTCATCTATTTCCTTAATTTTGAAGGCAATATATTCTTAGGTTCTAGAATACCATGTCAATTGGATATAATGTGCTCATATCGTATAATCCTTTTTTAACATTGTATTTGTGTTTGTCTAATTAATCACAATTTAAGATTCAATTAAGGGGGTGTTTGGCATTGGTGGTTCCCACCACAAACTCAGTTATGGACAGTAAAAAGTTTTTACATGTTACAGTAACAATAAAAAAAATTGCTACAGTGTAAAGCTCTCACATGCTACAATAAAAGTGGTTCTCACCATTGGTTTTCACCACCGTTTCAAACACCCACTAAAAGTCAAACGTCATAAATAATTAATAACAATTTATTGGCTATTTCATACATGTCGACGGTAAAAATTTATGATTTCTCAGAACTTTGCAGCCTTACCGGCTAGATAAATGTATTGCAGGGACAACCAAAACTAGGATTAATTATATACTTTCTCAAATTGTGTAATGCTGTTGGGCCTTGTAGGACGTAGGAGAACAAACATAAAATAAGGAAGTGTGCGACAAGCACAAGAGTACATGAAGATAGGACAAAGCAAATTTCCTAAAAAATAATTAATAGAAATCCCTTTGGATTTATTGTTGAAGTTTTAAAAGCAATAAACTTGTTCCCATTTGTTTTATTATCAACAAAATAAATAAATAAATCCCGTTTAAAAAGAGAAAAACAGGATTCCTAGCTAACTTGTGTATAAGCTTGGAGTGCTACGTACACATAAGGGCAACATAAGTACAGAGAGATAGAACACATGTACTGTACATGTATGTATGTATTAGTTTCAATGGTTATGTTTTTAATAGGTATTGTTATTATTAGTCGTTTAATGTAAAACAAACAGTTATAATGAAATGGATAGTCGATCTAAATATTTACGAAAATTAATGAGGTTGAAGTTTTATTATGTCATATCATCAATTGTTGTTAAAATGTATATCTTTTTTAGAAATATAACCATTGAAAATATAATCATTAAAAAAAAGTCCATATATTTTTACGTCGACTGGTTTTGGAAACAAATTAAAGATTGAATATGCATAACATATCAATGGATTCAGTTGAGATGGTATGGTACCTACTAGCGTAAACAAGAAAATAAACTACTGGGGTGAGATAACTTGGTTTTAAAAAGTTGGATCATAAGCAATAATGTGTTTTCTCTTTATCACAAAGGTTAATTAAGGTCAAAACAAACGGGCATATTATAAGGTCAGACTTTTCAAGCACCTTATTGTTTCTAGACGCTATGACTTCTCAATTGTGCTAAATATGTACTTTCCCGCTAGGTAAAAGCCACCTTAATTAAAGTTGGTTACCCAAGAAAAGACACTTAACGTTGACATTAGAACTTTGCTCAAAGTTACTTTAAACATAATTATCTGCCTTCCTATGTAAATTGCAATTTTAGAACATACAATATAAGGTAGCTTCTGAAAAGCGCTTTAAACATGGAGCTTAATCTGAACCGAATTGTCATTGTCTTTAATTTTGCATCTTGTGACACTTGAAGCTCATCATTATCGACAATGTGATGTTTCTGAACGATGTTGCCTCCAATGTAACATTACACTCTAACGGAGTCAAAACTCTGTCTTTCGTAAACAGTAACTAGATCTTTAAAAGTAAATATTGTTGGTCAAATTGAGCCAAAAACATATTCTTAGAAGTTCTTGGAGTCAATAAGACCTTTTTTTTTTTTTAATTTTTATGGTAAGATTGTCATTTTTCACTACTAGAAGCATTGTTTTGAACGTTGGAGCAATTTTTTAACTTGTGATCTATTAAATGTCTATATTGAAAAATTACATTGAGTGATACTGAGTTGAGCCAAGAAAACTATTCAAAGAGGGTATGAATTAAATCTAAATTTTAAACTAAAATAACAACCTAAAAATTCAATCAAGTTTAATTTATTTTTTAAAGTTTAAGGTACACAAAATTATGAACGTCTATAACAATAGGGTTTAATTTTGGTTTATTAAGTATTTTTTGTTTGAAATATAACCTATTAAAAGAAATCAAATTCAAAATTTGAGGTACAATTTAAATTTTTCTAAAAATTTCGATGCAAATATTGCAATTTGAAAATTTGTGTGTATGGTGGGCCAAGAAGTGCAGCTGCTCCTAGTCATAAAGTAAACTGTTAAAAAATTAATGTAATAATTAAAATAACAGAATCTATTCAGTAAATTGTACTGTTGTCCTTGAACTATGTTTTTTTTGCATAATACACCCTAAATTTTTAATCATCGAAAAGTTTATTATGAACTCTAACATTATTGACAATTGAGATCCACTAATTATTTTTAATCTCCGTTCAATACTCTTTTCTACTCGTTAAGCTTAAATTTTTTTTCCTTAAAATGACTAGCTCTACACTTAAAAAAAAAACTTACGGGTGAATCTTGTGATCAAAATTGTCTATGCTTTTTAACGCTCGTTAGCTATTGAGCCTCAATTGCTAAAGATTTCAAAATTCAAAGTGTATTTTGCCAATATTAAAAGTTGAGAGTACATTATACAAAAAGTCATAATATTAAGAGTGCAATAATTTAAGGTGCAACAATACAATTTATTCATGATCTATTAGTAGAAATTCTCTTTTTCTCGCGAAAAACTAGATGTGCATAAGGAGAAGTCAGAATATGGAGCAGCGATCATTATGGTCAAATTTTGAGTGCTCATAGGAATGGTGACGGATTTGATCACAAATTCACAACCCACGATTCTACAAGCAGGATCCACGTAAGTCGCACTTTTCGCGTCTGCCGCACGTGATCTCCTCTTGTAGTGTCCATAATTGACGCATTTTTGGAACGAGAGTGGAGAATAACTGCATTACATCGCTATCTCCTCGCGCACGTCAACCTAAATAGGTAATGACATGGTTCATAATTGTTCCTATTTTTCTGTCTGTTTCGAGAAAACCCTCGAAGAGACTAATTTGTAGTAACTTGTCATCTATAGGATAAGTTTTGAGGTTCATTATCAGAACGAAAATAACCTAACTCAATTTTATTTGCACAAAAAACTTAATTTCACTCAAACAGATATGAGTCGAATGTCATCCATCGGACCTTTAGTCAATTAAGACCTTTTACATTGGGACTTTTAAGCTTCAAACTTAAAGATATCTTGAGAGAAGAAGCATAAACATCTTAAAATGAGAAAAAAGAGAGACAATGTTATCGATGTACCAATTATATCGGAAAACTTAAAATATCTTTTTTGTGGTAGATTTTTTCGGTAGAAGTAAAACCTAAAATTATATCTTCTAGCCAGATTAGCAAATTTACAAAATTGGTGTCGCCCTATGTACTAGGACAAAACGACAAGACAAACAAACGTTTTGCGGTCATGATTCTGCTTCCGATCAGCGTCATGATGATGCACATACTATCAAAAAATGCTTTCACATTTTTTCCGATCAATAGGAAAAAGAATCTTTATGTATTATTCATTGATTTGTTTTATATGGAAGAAAAGAATCTTCATTTGGACTTTGCAAAGAGGGTTCTAATTTGCTGAACTTTTACTGTAAATAAGCAGCCTTTGAACGTGTGGCTATTTCACTTTGGCAATTTAGCATGCAGGAGTTCTCATATTCTCTCCAACGATTACGTAGTACATTTTCAAAGGATAAGTTCAATGTACGCGATGCAAGCGGTTTAACCAGCAACATAAGTTGGTAGTCACGCGTAATTAGAGATGTGAAACTTTTATGTTATGATATATATTTTTGTTCTACCAATAAATATTGTTATTTTAACTTGACATATATTAACTTCTCAACAATTTGATTTGCCAGTATTTATGTTAAACATTTACAATACATAGAATTATTTTCAGCCAGAATTATTTTCAGTCATAAATCAGACCGTTAAAAAGTTAATCAAATAGTTAAAATAACAATACCTTTTTGTGGGAGTAAAAATGTATGTCTTACCATAAATTTTGTCAAAACCTTTTGTGTTGTGTCTTGTCCTTCTAGTTTAGTTAATGGATCTCTTGGGGGGTGAATGAGAGGAGGAAATAGAAGATCTTTTAGACACATAGGAAAATCTCATTAATGAGATTGAAATATTGCAGAATTTTAAAAATATTTTATAAATAGCAAAAATTATTATCATTAAAATCATTCCTATATAATTATACAACACAAAAAAATGACATCATGATAGTTAATGTGTAATTGTTGTTATTTTTAAAATATTCTAGAAATTTTGCTATATTTCAATTCCATCACAGTAATTTTCCATAGAATGTAATTTTTACGAAATTGAACCACTGTATAGAATTAGTAGTGAAATATACCAATTTTATTGAAAATTGAAGCCTAATTTATATAGAAATTAAAGTGGTACAAATAAGTAACTAGATTTTAAGAGTAGTTTGTTCAGCTTGTCAATTTATACCACGTACGTGCTAGCCCATTAAGGTTGATGGTACTAGACCCAACGATAGTACATTTGTATATTTAGGTCATGCCTAATAGAAATTTAAGATATAGAGGAAAATGGTCTTTTTAAAAGTATTTTTAAAATAAATGATTTTATTTTTTTTAAATTAGGCAAATGACTCATTCTTATTAATTATAAATTCCAAATGACAAAAATAATCTTTATTAATTATTAATCAACTATAAATTATTAGTAATAAACTCGAGTTTATCACTAATAAACCCGTAAATAATAAACCCTAAAAAATAACTTAAGCTCTAATTTTCTTTCTCTTCTCTCTCACCCTCTTCTCTCACTTATAGCATCTTCAGACATTGTTGGTGCCACACTATTTACCTGATAAACTCGAGTTTATCACAGATAAACCTATAAATAACCAACTCTAAATAAACCTCAACCTTAACTTTCTTTCTCCTCTCTTTCTTGTTATTCTTACTGTATAACATCTCCAGACATTGTTGGCGTCATACTATTTATCGAATTTATTAGTGATAAATTTTATCATTGATAAACCCGTAAATAAAAAATCCTAAAAAAACTCCAAACCCTAATTTTCTCTCTCTTTTTTCTCCCTCTTCTCTCACTGCACAACATCTCCGGACATTGTTGGCGCCACACTCTGTCAGATGGACCACTTGGAGTATCGGCAAACATTATTGTGATTAAGAATAATGAAGGTTATTTTTGTCATTTTGATTTTATAACTAATAAGGAGATACTATTTGCCTAATTTTTAAAAAAAAAAATAATCATTTATTTTAAAGAGGCCATAAAACGACCACCCAATTTAATTTCCCTAGAAATTTTTTGAAATAAACATGTAAGAAAAATAAACATCTACCCTCCTCCATTATAATTTTATTTTTATACGACTTTTCTGAGACTTAAAAAAAAAATCCTTCCTGGACAAAAATTTCAACATGTATATTAAATATCTATAAACCCACCCCATGTTGTGTGTTATTATGTGCCCTTGTTTTTAATATGGTGGCTATTTCCAAAAATTGCTCTAAACACGATTCCTTTAATAAGAAGCTAATTGTGATACGAATTCTCGTGCCATATATATGTAGAATGATTTTAGATGCAAAGTTACGCAACCCATGACTATGATGTAGGCATACATATTCCTTATAAACTAATATTAATAGTAATCCATGACTATGATATAGGCATACATATTCCTTATAAACTAATATTAATAATAATCCATGACTATGATATCGGCACACATTTACCTTATAAACTAATATTAGTAATGATAATAATAATGTTTTAAGTCTGGACCAAAAAATAAACAAATAATTTTATGAACTAGATTCTTTGGAAAGATCAATATAGATATAAATCTAAACCATACTATTGGGAAAAAATTGTAAATATCCTACATTCATTTTTGTTAAGAAGTATGAAGCCTAATTTTATACTCTTCGAAAAATCATACTATGTAAAGAATTACGAGGATCGACCTTTAGACGTGTGCCCCTACCGCTTGAAAGTCGCGCGGGAGTATGGGGTTATATAGAGCTCATGCGATGGAGCTAAAAAATGGCACGGCCGTGTGCAAGGCAAAGAAAAACTTGGAGCAAACACTCAGTTCGCGCGGTAGTGCCAGTACCAGTACAAGGGCACAACCGTGTGCGTTAGAGGCCTGACGTGAGGAGAGTTGTTTTTGAGGTTTTTTCTTTCTTACTTCTTGTAAATCTATAAATAAGACTTGGTAAGGGTTTGTTTTGTGTATATCAAAAAATTAAAGAGAGAGAGAGGCTAGAGAAAAATTCTAGAGAGATAGTGTGTAATTTTTTTTGTAAACTTTTTCATTATCATGATGAATTATTCGACAATGACTAAAAATAGAAGTAATTTTCATGTTAAGAGTGAGATGTTACAAATTATGTGTTCTTATATGTTCACTCTCGGTAAAATTAGAGCTTCTAATCCGCAACAATTTTTACAAATAATTAATATTGTTTATATAGATTATTTTTAAAGCGCGGGTCATTGTGTTTAGTATGTACAATTTGATGGAGAGAGGCAATGGCAAGGTTCTCTGCAAATTATAAATTATTGACCACAATTTTAAAATCATTGTTGGACATAGTAAAATTGGACAAAGCACTAGCAGCTGAGACTTTGAATAATGATTATGTTAATTGTACTTTTATGTAGTTTTATGCAATTACGTAATTAATTGACCCATTAGTGCATAGCAGCATGTGAATATTAAACCTAGAAAGTTGGGATTCCAATTAAAAAAAGAGAGTAATTATAACAAAAGAGAGACAGAGACCAAGCTAGCTTGTGGGATTGATTTTTTTTTTTTTTTTAAAAATGGGATTAAATATATTAAACATTTTGTTGTCTTCTGTTTTGTTTTGTTTTGAAGAAGCATTGAATATTAGTTATCCTTTGAGACTATAGGTCCGTTTGGTAAATGGATTTGAATTAGTAATTTGATTTGAGTTAGTGTGATTTGAATTAGTGATTTAAATTGTTGTCCGAATTCATGTTTGGATTTGCATTTAGATTTTAATCTAAATATAGAATAAATTTAAAATTTGTGTTTGAAAAGATAGTAAAAATAGTTTTTGATTTATTAACAAATCTAATAAAATCTTATGTTAATGATCCTAAAAAATATATAATATAGATCTTAATTTATTCCTCTCTTCACTAGGAACACAATGAAAAAAGAATAATCTCAATTGGATATCAAATGAAGAAGTTATGATTTTTTTTCTCAAATATAGGAGAGAGAATTTTAGTTTTTACTGTAGCAAAGATATCCAAGTATCAAAAGTTTAGGAGGAATGAAAAACTCTTAAAACTTAGATTTTTGATACTCAAAAGATTTAGATTTTTGGAGAAACAAACACGTATACAAAAGATTTTTGATACTCGAATCCAAATTTGAGTCTATTGAGTCCAAATAATACTCGAAACAAAAAAACCTTATGTCAATTTACACTAAAAATAAATAAACAGACTTTTAGTCATAATAGTTTTTAACAAAACTTTCAGTCATAATATTTTGTTGTGATTAATTTTTGTTGCAACTAAAACTTTTAATCATTAGGTTTTAGTTACGAAATGTTTCCATAACTAAAAGCCCCATGGTTAATGTTTTAATTACAAGAAAAATTGAACTAAAATTTGTGATTAAATACACATCAGTTACAATATTTTATTGTAATTAAAAGCTTTGCTAAAAATTATTGTGCTTAAAAGTCCCCTTATTGTAGTGTTAAAAGTTAATAAAAAGGGAGGGCCCACTCTAATTTGAACAGAACGATGGAGAAAAATTTGATCATACGTAACTTTGATAGGTTTCTTAATAATGTAAGTGTTTTAGCTAATTTATCTTTACTTACAATTTCCATTTTTATTTAAAATTAAAACAAAGATGTGATCTATTTTCCTCGTGGATTATTTATTGGCTCTTTAATTATACATAGACAAGAGGCTGTATGCCTTCAATTTTTTTCTCCACCATATTTTGAAGCAATTTAGCCGGCCATATACACAATTTCACCAGAGAAAAATATTATAATATTTCAGTTAAAAGACTGAGATATCTTATTCCAATACATATTTCTTAGGACGTCTTTATCCAATATTGTCTATGGCTTAGACTTTTAATTCAACGTTCAAAAACAGATAGATAATTTTCGAGAAAAGGAATCTTCTTTGTGCACGTAGGTTTTTTGAACACCAAAGTTTCGTAAATTGATTAATTAAAGGAGAAATGAAAAACGATAGATAAATGATAATTAGTGACACATTAAACTCTTATCTATAGTCAGAAATCCGTTTATTATAGTGCCTGATTTTATTAGTTATATATTTTATTGGTACGGAAAAATAGGATATAACCTGAGCATATTTTACAATGGGCGGACCTAGTCGTATAAAGTTTTGAAATGAAGTTCTATTTTAATTATAAATATAACGAACTCTAGTTGTAAGCTTATAATATATATACATTTATAAGATATTTTAATTGATTGTTAACTGAGAAAAGGGAAGAAATTAGGAACAGATGAGTCACACATTCCTCCGTTTCTTTCTAGTTTATGAGGTGTACGAATACGAAAATGGACAAACTAAATTGGAATATTAGTAGTCTATACGTAACAAAATTGAAGCCGCATAAATTTTTTCCCCTGAGAATAAAAAAAGAGATGTACGAAATTAATCAGCGGCAACTTTTGTGGATTATTTTATGTGTTTTTGAGTCAATTATTAGCCGTTGGATTTCTATTCAAAGATATGGGTTAGCAAAAGCAAAAACATTAAAAAATGTGCTACTACGTAAACAAATTAATTATTAGAGAAAGAGGGGGTTGACTTTGGAGAGTAATGAATTGTACGGTAGTAATTAAGAGCCGTTTGTTCATAAATTTAAATAAAAAATTTAAATAAAATTTTAAATTTTTGTGAAAATAATATTATGACAAAATGATTTAAATTATGGTTAAAACTACAAACTAAATATGCTTTAAATACACGTAAGAGATACATCGTATCTTCGTACATATATTGTTTCTTTATTCTGTTTTCTACATTCATATTTTATATAATCTATATTTTTATAATATAATGTTATATAAGGTCAAGGAAAATTTTCTTTGAATTTTTGATCAAGTCAAGTACCTTATTTTCTCTCTCTCTACGCGTTTAGTGAGTCAAAGTCGTCCATTTCTGTCCCTTCAATTGTTTCTTCTCCCACGGTTCTCTTTTTTGGTTGTTAGCCCCGCTGCCATTTCATTTTGTTTGTAGACAATAAAATTATTCCCTTGCCACTCTCTCTCTCTTTCTCTTTCTCTTTCTCTCTCTCAATTATATAGCTTCACTTTCACTTGCCACCCAATCTCAAAAATTTCAAACCTCCATACACGCATCAACGTAACATATACTTCTTCCGGGGCTTAACAAAACCAGATCTGATCATTCCTACCATTTCACATTTTCCCATCTTCAAAATAGTTATTTTTGGAGAGCAAAATTATAAGAAATCACAGTTAGAAAATTCTTAAAATAATGGCAGGAGGAGGCGGAGGAAGATCTCTCGAGCAAACGCCGACGTGGGCTGTCGCCGTAGTCTGTTTCGTTTTGGTTTTAATTTCGATTATTATCGAACACATAATCCATCTTATTGGACAGGTGACTTATAAATATATCAAATTAAGCAAATAATATTTTGATTTTTGATAGTAATTTAGATTATACGTAGTGAAGTATTGCTTATATTTTCTCTGGTCCGAAATTCTTGCAGTGGTTGAAGAAGAAGCATAAGCGAGCTCTTTTTGAATCACTAGAAAAGATCAAATCAGGTACCTTTTCGTCCCCGTGAGCTATATAATTCTTGTTTTCACAATGAAAAAGTAAAAAAAAAAAAAAAAATTATATTTATAGCAAATAAGTACTAAAATTTTACAATTTTGTGGTTTTTTAGAGCTTATGCTGTTGGGGTTCATATCGTTGCTCCTAACGGTAGGACAAAATCTGATCTCAAACATTTGCATATCAAAGGAAGTTGGGTCGACTTGGCATCCATGTAGCAAGGACAGAGAAGAGGATATGAATAAGAAAGAAAATGATGACAACGAGTCCGAGCACGAGAGCAACAGTCGGAGATTACTTCTGGCGCTGCAGTCCGGTGGAAGCTTCCGCCGAGTCTTGGCGGCCGCCGGAACTGACAAGTGTGCAGAAAAGGTACGGCCGCCTGGGAAGAAAGTCTAGTATTATTATTCCTACCATGCAACAACTTTTTTTTTTTGCTTTTTCCTTGTCCCTTTACTAATAATTAATAATAATTAGCTTATATTCCATTTTTACCCCTTTTACAAATCTGACAAGTACACGAATCTTTTTGCTCTGGCAAATATTCAAATGACAATTTGGCTTCCATCTTTAGCGTACATAAAATTCAAAGGAACAATATGAATAGAAAAAAATAATAATAAAAAAAAAAACCGTATGGCATTGTGCAACAAGCGCAAGGAAATTTCACGTGACAGTGGTCGTGTTTGTTATATTGGAACAACAACCAAAGATCACTTGATAACAAGATGTCTTTGCTAGGATTTATTTAAAATATATTTTTTGTTTGCATTGTAGTAGCATATAATTTAGTTACGGGAATCCCGTGTGTGTTGCCAGAACCTAATGTTTATATTGTAAATATAATAATATTGATCTCGCTCATTTAATTGGGAGCTAGAAAATAATATCTTATAATATTTATCCTGAATATATTTCAAGCTTACTTGGGGAATTGGTGTTTGTTAGTTTGTAAAATTAATTAATTTGTTATATTGAATATAAAACTTGCAGGGAAAAGTCCCATTTGTGTCCTCGGATGGTATTCATCAGCTTCATATTTTCATCTTCGTGCTGGCGGTTTTCCACGTCCTTTACTGCATTATCACTATGGCTCTAGGAAGAGCAAAGGTTTGTATAAATACATATATATATATATATGTATGTATTTTTTTGTATATATCTTTAAACTAATATAATATATTCATGAAATCTCTCTTCCTTGTTCCTCTCTTTCTTGGCTAATTATAATTATATATATAATTTGGTTCCAGATGAGAAGCTGGAAGAATTGGGAAAAGGAAACAAGAACTGTGGAATACCAATTCTCACATGGTAATTACTGCAATAAACTTTGGACCATATACACGTGTACGATCAATTATTTAGTTAGTTTAAAAGAAGAGTAGTTGTCTAGCTAGCTTAGCTAATTAGTACTGCCTTTTTATTGTATGAGAGCTAATTAATTAATCAAGAAATTAATCTTACAGCTAGCTTTGACATTAGATAATTTATGAGCTGATTAATTTATTTTGTACCCATATTTATATCACAGATCCAGAACGGTTCAGATTTGCTAGAGACACATCCTTTGGAAGAAGGCATTTAAGTTTCTGGACCAAGAACCCTTTCCTCATGTGGATAGTAAGAAGCACATCTTTCACTTTTTTATTCATTTAACTTCTTACAAGTAATTGAAGTTCATCTATATGTACATATATAATATAATTCATGAGTTATTAAGCTTTTTCACATGAGGTAATATTACTATAGCTGATTTACATTTTAAATTCCACTATAGGTCGTTATAGTATATAATTTTCGCCTATAGTCCATTTGGTTTGGCTTGAGGTTGGTAAAACAGGTCATAAAATATTTTAATATATGTTTCTTGTGCGTGGAAGCTGTATATGGAAATATTATAATAAAAGATGTCTTAACAGTAATTCTCTTCTAAAACATTCTTAATAATTATCTTTCAACGTAGCATTGTCACATCATTTCCCCAATTTGCAACGAAAATGGCAAGATATATAAAACAGATTTTCAAGTTACATCAATGAGTATGAAACCAAACAGACCAAGAAATTAAAGATAAGATAAGATCAAGAAGATGTGTTTTGGTGCTTTTAACTTGTTAACGTACAAAACAGATTACCGACTGCTAATTAAAAAAATGGGGACTACTTTTTTAATTGCTAATAATAACCATTGATTTCTTTTGGATCATAGTCATGTGTAAGCATACGCTAATGGGTCTTTCCACGTCGTTTTACTAATCAAATTGATGTGTGAATTTTATCTACCAATGGCCCCACTAGCGAGATTAAATGATTAATCAAGTGGTTGAATTCATATACAATAGGAAAATCAGAGACCCATTAATGTCACCCTTAATTTCCTTCAATGAGACGTAGAAAATTCGGTAGCTTTTGTTAATTTGAATATGGGCCCACATAAAAAGCTTTGCTAAAATATTCAGCAAATTGAAATAAATTAAAAGGATTTGGGATCATATCTGAATTCATTAAAAATGCGTGTATTTTTTAAATATCTTGAACTGCAAGTGTACTTTTATATTGTTTGGATTTGGTTCTAAGAGTACTTATATTTTGCTTTTGATCTTCTTCTATATCCTTCCTTTGATAATACTATTCAAGTTTTTAGAGGAGACAAAGTTGAAGGTATTACATTAAATTGGAAAATTCGTGGATGAATTGCTAATTTAAAATTAGAACACAATGTAATCCACGTGAGTCGTGAAGCATCTTTTAAAAGGGCAATATAGAAAATTCATTAATTTTTTTGAAAATCATTTTTATCCCATGAGATTTAAACCTCACCCTTACAAAAGTAGAAGTTCTAGTTTAAGATGTGGAATACTTTTTAGAATAGAACCAAATGTTTTAATATGTGGTATACTTTTTAGAATAGAACTAGTATTTTATTAGTAGCAAGGTTGTAATTTGTGAAATAGACTTGCTCATTCTTTTAAGCCTTCTTATGGTAGGGTCGAACAAGCTCGAAAGTTTTTATTTTTTAACAAATATTTTTTTTCCCTAAAAAGTACTTTGGCCTTTGCACCCCACTAATGGTGGTACATGGAATTAGTTCTTCCTCGCGTCCACACACAAGTCTTGGTGCACATTAATTGGTTGATTTGACTTTTGGGTTCTCGTCATAAGCCAATTCTTCAAGAGATATTTTCTGTAAGTTTCCAAGAATAGAAAATAATCCAATAGATAATGCACCAGACTTGAAATTGGAAAGAATTTTATCCTATAGAAAAATGTAATTTTTCCCTTCTTAAACAGACAAGAGGTGATTTAAGTGAATAATGTCACTAAAAAATCTCCAAGAGACAGTTTTGAAAATTTAGAATTAAAACAAAAAAATAAAACACTAGTCCATAGCATATGTTGTGGACCTCTTAGATGTAAATTGTAATTGTTAGGAACGTGTGAATATAGGGTTTATAAGAGTTTGAGGTTTTCCTAATTGGGACGGAATGTCCAACAAATAGTATTAAAACCATAAATAGTATTAAAACCAGATTCTAGATGTAGTCATGTGTACGCATAAGTTGAACTCTATGAGAAAATTGTGATGATGGAAAAGTCCGTGATGGAAATGAACTCTCGTTGGGTTCAAACAGCTCCATGATATCTAATAGTAATGGCTTCGTTTGGTAAATTTTAGAACTTATTTGTCTCAACTGCTACAGTGAAAAGTTTTAGCATATTACAGTATTTTAGTTCTAACTTATTGTTTCATCTATATTTCGAAATACTCTCAATGTATACATATGATAAATTTAACTATGTAAGATAACGGTCCATGTATGGCAAGGCTTAGAAAGCGACATGTCCGTCTATAACTATGACGTCTCAACGCAAAATTACTTTCTTTGCATTAAGTTACGACCTTTTCATAACGGTTCATTGAACTTATAGTTTTTTATTATTTCATGTACATAATTCTTTGTTTTTTCTTTGCAAAATTACGACCTCTTCCTTTTGTGTAGAAGTTAAAGACTCAAGTCAGACAGATCTTGTCTTATTTTTTATGTTAATTCCTTGGAGCTCTTCATCCTCTTAGTACCTTTTTGACAATGTTGTTTACGTAAGGAGAGTGATTGATTGTTGTTGTTTCATATTACTTAATTATTTAATAATTAAATAGTTTTGCTCTTTTTTTACTTTTACGCAGGTTTGTTTCTTCAGACAATTTGTTAGGTCGGTTCCAAAAGTCGACTACTTGACTTTAAGGCATGGATTTATAATGGTAAGTGATTTTACTATAAAGTTTCGAGCCGTTCAAGCATTAATTTTTCCTTTCAAAATGGGGAGCTTATTATTAACACATAAATACTTGTAGAATTTGACGGTTACATCTATTAATTGGTGTACTTTTTTTATGACAAAGGGTTAAAGCTAAGATATAACCGCATTCATTTACATGGAAAATTGTCAATATCTTAGACATATATTACTACAACTTATTTAGTGTATTAATCTATGTATATCACATTTTTCTAGAGTATTTTTTCCCCTAAGGCTTACGTAAGCTGACAATTTTCATGACTTATTATTTTTTTTTTAATTTTCAGGCACATTTAGCTCCTCAAAGCCATCAAAAATTCGATTTTCAGAAGTACATTAACAGATCGCTGGAAGAGGATTTTAAAGTGGTTGTGGGCATTAGGTTAGTGCTTATAAATATTAATTAATACTCATCATATTCTATTTTCCTTACTCTCATTTTATATTTTAATTTCATTCACAGCAAATATATTTAAGAGCCATTAATTCTTAACAAAGCTTGACCATTGTTTTTGTATTCTTCCAGTCCCCCGATTTGGTTCTTCGCGGTGGTATTTTTGCTCTTTAATACTCACGGTGAGTGACTAATGATTTCAGAACTTTTTATTTTTATCCACGATTTATTTAACATAAAATAATGTGATTAAATAAATTAATTTATTTATTTGATATAGATCAGATGATAGGAAAGATTCCAAGTCATTTATTTATTTTACTTAATTTTAGTTTTTCTTTTTTCATAATACATACAGAGCCGAATTATTGGACCCTTATAACTCTTTTCTCCCCTTATCTCCGCAGGCTGGTATTCGTATTATTGGCTGCCCTTCATTCCATTGATCGTAAGCAAACAAATACCCTATCATTTTAAGATGACCATGGGCGTGGGGTCCAGAGGAGAGTCTAACAGTTAATAATGCACGTGATTAATGCAGGTCATTCTGATGGTGGGAACCAAGCTACAGGTGATCATAACCAAAATGGGACTCAGAATTCAAGAAAGAGGAGAGGTGGTGAAAGGAGTGCCCGTGGTTCAACCTGGTGATGACCTTTTTTGGTTCAATCGCCCTCGACTTATTCTTTTCCTTATCAACTTCGTTCTCTTTCAGGTATATTTAAAAATTATCATAGTTTATTTCGTTGTTGTTGTTGTTGTTGTTGTTGTTTTGCTCCATTATTTTTATTATTATTTTTGGTTTTAGTTTATATATGTTTAAACCCCTAATGTTGTACCAATTAATTCTCATATGTGATATTATTTTATATTTGCAGAATGCCTTTCAGCTAGCTTTCTTTGCATGGACGTGGGTAAGCTAGCTACTAATATTTTTCGTAATTTGTACATACCTTATTTATGATCTTTTAGATAATGTGTTCTTATTTTTTTTAATATTATGTTTTTTGCTTATGCCAGTATGAATTTGGGCGCAAATCTTGTTTCCATGAGCATACGGAGGATTTGGTCATTAGAATCACAATGGGGTAAGTTTTAATTATCATAGCTAATAAATCACCAGGTATATTTATGTCTAATTTCTAAAACAAAAATTTGGAAGCCTCTAACATAATTTGTTTAATATATGTGGATTTCTTCAGGGTCCTCATTCAAATTCTTTGCAGTTATGTCACTCTCCCTCTTTATGCCCTTGTCACACAGGTACTAATCAAAAACTATATTATTTCTAGAACACTCTTATTTAATTTTATTGGGTTAAAAACCCTTTACTTATGAAATATTATGTCTGAGTCTAAAAAGTAGACCATAAACTAAAATGGATCTCATTGTTTTATAAGTAATAAAGTTTTAACCGGTAGGCATAAAGCGGATTTTTCCAACTTCAATGGGTTAATTTCCACATAATGTTAGTCTTTGTAAAATTCAGCAGACCACCAAACATGATGTAACGTGACGAAAGCACAAAAGTCAATAGATTGTTGTATTACTATTAAAAAAAATGGACCAACATGTCGTATTGTCTTTTTATTGTCAATCCACCATATATATATATGTATATATATATAATTTTAACATATATTAAGAACATTTTTAAAATCTCTTAATTTACATTATGGTACGAGCAGATGGGCTCAACAATGAAGCCAACCATATTCAACGAGCGAGTAGCCGCGGCACTCAGGAACTGGCACCACACGGCCAAGAAGCACATCAAACAGAACCGAACTGGCTCGGTCACGCCACAGTCGAGCCGGCCCGCGACTCCGTCCCACCAAGCATCCCCAGTCCACCTCCTCCGCTACTACCGGGGCGAGATGGACAGCCTCCAAAACTCACCCCGCAGGTTGAATTTCGACAACGAGCGGTGGGACACCGACTCGCCGTCGCCTGCGCACCAGCACCAGCAGCACCGCCTCTCCGAGGGCTCGTCCTCTCACCACCACCACATCGAGATGGGCCACCTAGACCAGCACGAGCGGTTGGACAACGAGTCCCTCCCGGCTTATGATCAGCCCACGGATTCGCAGCCGCACAAGATCAATGTTGCTCACAGAGATTTTTCGTTTGAACGGCCCAGCGTATGAAAATATCCGTAGAAATACCAAATACGTTATATTTTCATTACGTCGTCGTTTTGAAATCGAGATCAACAAGGGATCGGCGGTGGCTGCCGGAAGTTAATATTCTATGAGTATTTTGCACCATTTTGTATCTACGTTATAGTTTTTTATTTTTATCTTCATTTTTGGTTTTTTTAGAAGTAATTTTTTTCCCTGTTTCTACTTTTAAAATAATAATAATAAAAACACATAGGAGGAGATGGAAGTGAATTCCCCATGGCCGTTTCAATTGTATTACAAGCATGAACTTTGTAGTTGTACCAATTATTTTTGTATATAATGCGTAATTATATCCAACATCAATCAGCTTCCTCATTCTCATTAATGTAGTTAGACTTTTTACTTATAAACAGTTACATGACAAAACATGTCTGATGTCTTGTATCTTTCATTATATAATGAAGCGCATGACTAGAGAGGGAGAGCCACACACAGAGAAGGGGGGTGGGGGGGTGTGTGGTGGTTGGTTAGAATGTGGTCCTTCCTCCACTAATATTCAGTCAATTATTCCTTTCATTCCCATTCTGTGGTACCACCTCAGAGTCCAAAAAAAAAAAAAAATCAAAGTCACAATTTTTTTTTTTTTTTTTGCAAAAATTCGTTTCTTTACCAAAAACACTAATTGTAATAATTATAAACAAATTTTTAAAACGTTTTTCTTAGTAGATTATCAAAGTAAATAATTTATTTATTATGCAAATAAATTATTATTATTATTATTATTATTATTTTGTGAAATATTTGTCAATAATATATTTTTTACGTCAAACCTTCTAAACATATGTTAAATTTTTTAGTAAAAAATTCAAAAATATGCTTTTTGCCTCTTTATTTTTTTAAAAAAAGGCACAGATGGGCTATTTTGGTGGGCTCTGGAGATGAACTGAGGGTTGCTTGGGCCGGATTGGCACGTGATCCTATGCCCCCAGTCCGTCAAGTACACAAGTTAACGTCTAGCCAACTTTGGGATTTTTTTCTTTTTTTCTTTTAAATAAATTGTTGAGAATCGACTTTGGACGATTTGGACGATTGTTTCTTCGGTGGGCAAAGTCAGGCATACCGCAGCCCGCCAACATTTGTATTATTATTATTTTTTAAATTTTTGTTTCTATGTGCGTTTTATATACCATTTGAATTTGATGACCGTGATGCGTTTGTTGCTCTTGTTAGAAATGGAAAAACTCAAAAAGCAATATTCCAGGCGACCAAGTGAATAACCTGCATTGGTTATTTAAAAAACTGTTGCACGTGAGAGTTTTATATCATAGTTTTTTTTAGAGAGTTTTATAGTTATATTGTAACAATTAAAAGTTTTGGTTAGAATTGATTTCAACAAACATGTTTATAATATGTTTTAGAAAAATTTGAAGCATTTCATATGATTTTTCAACAATTCTGGCATAATATTAAGTTTAAATTGGACTAAAAGCATGTAGACGGTTGAAATTTTTTTTTTTCAAAGCTGTTGTACATGAATATAAGGAGAATTGAAGGTGTTTTTCATGTATTTGTTAAAAAATATGGGTTTTAAGGCACATGCGGACTTTGAAAATTTTTTATGAAATCATATGTTGAATCTATGCATTTGTCAATGCCTTTTTCCACTAAATAATATAAGTCATAGAAACATGGCATCCTTTTTCTACTAAGTAATATTTGGGTCAATGCATGTGTCATTAATGAGCTGTTAAATATTACAATATGACCGAAAGTTATAAAATGCCACCAAATTCTTTACTGTCAAAAGCAATATAAATTCCCGGAAAAAACAAAAAACAAAAAAAGATACACACAAAGTTTATATAATGATATATATATATATATTTTATGGAAGAGCTGCATTCTAATTTATTATAATAAAAAAGATTACAAGAAAAAGTCGCATTTCTTTTAAGCCTTAAAGGTGCCTTGTAATATAAATAATACTAAAGCAATCGAATTTATAAATGTAAAATTTGTAAAATCTTTATGTTATGATCCTAATTAAGCTTCACAACAAAACATTATATACTTATGTGTGAGACAGAGAAAGAATCTAGATTGCTCATGTTTTATGAGCAATAATAGAAATCATTATTAATAAAATTGGAACATGCTATGATCAGAAGATAAAATGGTGCTTTCCAATTCCCATTGCACAATATTTTATACATTCACAATAATGTCATGAATAGTATCCAAATGCACTAATTTGATCAGCATATATATGTCAAAGGCCACACAATTAGATATATATATATATATATATATATAAGACCTCATTAAAAAAAAAAAAATATACCTTGACACGAGTTTCAGACCCAAGAGGGACGTATTTTCTGACGCAAGGAAAAAAAAAACTAACAAAAAGAAACGAGATAGTTGGCGTTGCTGTGGATGTATTGAGAAGACTGAAAAGGATTGAGAAAAAGAATTCCACATATAGATTAGAGAGTGTAGAGTGAAAACTCTCTCTATCAATTGTGCACGTTTTAAATCAGTTACATTTTATCAAATTTATTATTTAATTAAAAATAAATACTTATAGATAATTATCTTTTTTAATTCTCATATGTGCAAGTTGGAATGTATTAATCCAAATGTTCTGTTCCAAGTCGAAAGCTTGAGTGAACTTTTTGTTAGAATGTCAGTTTATTTAGCACACTGGAAACAGCCTTCTGCCCACCCCCACTACTCAAGCAGTCAAGTGTCGCACGAAACGACAACATGCCGCTGCCGTGTTGAGCTCCCAAAGCAGCTTCAGCATCGGTTATTCCCACCCTTCCAATTAAAAGCCTACCGCAAAACGACAATCGCCACCCCCCACAATCCGCAGTTTTGCGCTTTTCCCAACGCCTCACCATCCTCACTCCCCTTCCCTATCCACGTAATCCCTCTGTCGCGCCCCTTGTTTCCTTTCTGCCTCCCAACCCATCTCTCTCTCTAAATATATATATATATATATATATATGCTTTTCTCATTCATGATCTGAAAAATAGAGGGGAGAGAGAGATCATGGAGATAGTAATGGAGACATTGTTGGGGAAGTTGGGACGGCAGTGCTACGCGGTGCTGTGCTTGGGGCTGCTGCTGGTGTCCGTCACCATTGCTCGCTACGTCTGCGACTGCCGCACCGCCCGCCGTCTTCACGCCTTGCAGGGCCCACCTCTTCGTCGACAGTACTGATGAGAGACCTAAGCTCTATTACTTGGGATGGTCGATTCAAGTCAAGTATTGTGTATATTCTGATGTCGTTTGATGAAAAGTGTGTACTTTTCTTTTTTAATATATATATATATATATATATATGTATACATTTACTTGTGTTGTAGGCCAATTAACTTACCTATTTTCTGAGTTTTGGCTACCTCGATGATGATTAGTGTAACTCAGTACCGAATAAAGTGATAGTTATGTGACAATTCGTATTCAGTGTGTGTGCGAGTTACTTTCTGCATTCAAAATCAAATTTCAGAAGACGTAAAAGAAAATACCCGTTTAAATTTTGTATTTGTCTTTGATAATCCAATAAGTGTTCTTTATATTTTTAAATTATCTAAAAATTATCTCCTATGTTTCTTAAAAAATAAAAAACATTTAAATGGTCAAAATATTTGAAATATTAAGTATAAACATAGTAATTACTACACAAATATTATTTAGTCATTAATAATTTAAAATTTTTGAAAAAAATAGTTTTTAAAATTAAATAAAATAAAGGAAAAAGTGTCAGCTTGTACGGATGTGAGCCCGATTGATTGCAGGAGGCGGAGGACCACTGTGGTGTAACGATGGGATTATGAGGTCGCGAGTGTCACCACGGCTAAGAGAACTATCGCAATGGAATGCCCGTCATCACAGCCCACAGAACTGTCGCACAGAATAGCGACCTCCGTCTCACGATCCATGAAGGTGGCGGAATGTAACTGTCGCGACATCCGCCTCGTGATTGCGACGCACTTTGTGCCCCCACGAGGTGGCAACTCTTCGCGCCCCATTGCAACCAACTGCCTCATGAGAATCACGACCTTCGCCCACGATTCTAGCCGAGATTTGGAGCACTGTGTAGGGGTTTGTACAGATCTAAGATCGTCGATATCTAAGGTTTGCACTATTGTCTTGTCTTGGAATCGTAGTATCCGACGTGAAGAGGACGTCGCAGATTGAATCCTGGTTGGTCTTGGTCCTAGTCAGACAGATCTCGTTTGGATAGATATTCATCAGATGGATCTTGGTTGGATAGGTCCTGGTTGGATAGATTCTGTTCGAACAGATTTTGATCGGACGGATCCTGATCTTGGTCAGAGGAGTGTCGGCCACCTGGTTGGGTATTTAGTTTAAAGAAGGTATATACTTTAGACGGTTTTCATGTCATGAAGATCCCCCAACAAATATGTTTTGTAATTGATGCAAAAGGCATTGGTAAGAGAGAAAAAAATAATCAGCTTCTTGTGCAGTGGCCTATTCGACGCTCTTTACATCAATTACAAAATATATTGGTTCGAACAAGTTAACATGAAGCTGTTTCTCGTTCTTCTGCTAGTCCTTATTTTCTCTTAAAATTTTTTTTACCAGGTTTCAATGAGAACTTCTCAACATGTGAGTGCAATTGCTGGCTGGACCGTTGATCCAAGAGTTGCTGAACAAGTCCAAAGGGACATGCTTCAAATGGTTTTTGAAATTAGCGAAGTATAGTAGGGGAAAAGAAACAAAATGAAACAAGGCAAGATTGGAAATTGCTTGTTGCTTTTAGGAATTTGTACAGTAAAGACACCAAATGTTTTCACATAAGTAATGTGAGTCTTTATATCTCGTGATATATCTTGTGCTTTTAATGCTCTTATCTAAAGCTCTAGGCAGTCTTATCTGCTTTGATGTAATTTTATTTTGATTATTACTTTGTTTTGGGTTTATAGGGGATTAGGTTAGTTTGGTAATCAATGTCGGTCTTCGCTTTCTTCTCTCTCTCTTTTTTTTTTTTTAATTTCACTTTGAGGACATCTCACCCTTTGTCTTGTAATTGTTTTTTTTTACTCAGTAATAGTTCTATCTTGTAATTGTTTTTTTTAATCAATAATAGTTCTTTTCTTATAAAAAAAAGGGTTCATGAGGTAAAGTTTTACTATGTCATATTTTATATACTGCTGAAATTAATTACTCTAATCTGATCATTGAATCTCATCATCAGTCATTCTTCTAACAAACCAGCCCTCGCTTCCTATACCTCCTCCGTACTCTGTTATATTTTATATAATCAATGGATGACCATATTTAATCTTTGCTAAAAATTTTTTCTCCTCCACAGGTTTTTGTATTAGAGCGTTGTAAAAGTATAACATCGCAGCTATTCCAGCCAAGAGGTCTTTCAAGACCCAATTTCTTTTCACTTTTTTAGGTGGATGGAAACGTGTGAATTTATTTTTAAAAATAGTAGGAGGAGGGGAGAATTAGACTTCAGTCATTTAGTGGAGGATGATGTAAGTTGTTTCTTTCTCTCTTTTTTTTTAAATAATATTTTTCTTATTTCATCCTAAATGCTTTTATGTTTATTGTAGATTGAATGGCGGCCTTCCACAAGGTTGCAAGAGCAAATACCTCATGATTTACTGGCCCAAACGATAGATGATCTATGCCCGAATCCCATGCATATCATGCTCCAAAATTTTTTACAAACGTCCAGATTTATCCTTTGGGCAATTAGGGATAGATGGGGCGATGGTGGAGAGAAGAATAAATGAATTACCTCCAATAAAGTCCTTTAAGCTCATTGAAGAAAACACCCACAAAAAGAATTGGAGGAATTAAGATGAAAAGACCGGCAATTATGCATATTGTTACCAAGCTTGGTCTAACATTGATCAATTTTTAACAATTCTAAGTAAGCATTTCTTTCTTAGTATTTATTTTCTCTTTTCTATAGAAACCAGTGCCATCATGACAAATGTCAATTCTCTAATTTGTAGGAGATGGTCAGAAGGGTGAGGGGGATAATATTGGTACCGTGACAATATTGGCAACAATACTAATACCAGTGGCAATACTGGTGCCGGTGACATTACTATTTTGTTTTGCTTTCTTAAAGGGTATGTGAAAAGGTTCTTTGAACCAGTGGTTAGAATCACTTTTACTATAGCATGTAAGAGCTTTACACTGTAGTAATTTTTTTTTTAATTGTGACTGTAGCATGTGAGAGTTTTACACTGCTCATAACTGAGTTTGTGGTGGAAACTATGGTTTCCACCACTCAGCCAAACATGGGGTTATCTAACTCTTGTTTTCTAGTTTATTTATTTTCTACATATTCAAGCACTTTTTGACATTTGACTTGATTTTACCAATGGTTGATAATTATGTTAGAAAATTCTGAATGCTTAATTTAGTACAACACCTTATCTTTTCTCTCATTTAAGTACCGAAAGGACTTTATCTTCGCCTTCTGGTCTGTTTTCTTCTTCTTTACCTACTGGGTTGTTTTATACTCTAGCTCTCGTTCTGGTTTCTATGTTCTCTAGCTCTTGTTATGTTTTCATAACAAATGTCACTTCTCTAGCTCTCTTTTTCTATATTTGTTATTTTTAGTTGATTATTTTTAGTGCTTAATTTAATGCAACGGCTTATTTCTTTTCTCTTATT